>OMKK01087203.1:0-10901 GCA_900302305.1 Polymixia japonica
GCGACCGCGCCGGTTTGGGTTACGTGTTTTACAGGGTCCCTCTCAGTCGGATCAGAAAACCAACCGAGGACACGGGGCATTTTATTATCAGCCGCTTCACTTCACTGCTTCAGAAGGTTCGGTTTGATGAAGTATGAAGAGAAGAAAAGTACTGGACAAACAGCACGGTTGTAACGCAATAGGCTGTTTTGGACGGGAACCCGGGCCGTTCCTCGGCTGCCAGTTGGCTGGAGGTCTCGTCCACGGCTCTGTCGCGCTCGGATGCAAATTCAACGTGGGGAATAACGGCGCTGGACTCCTGACATAATTCACCTGCAGTTCAAAATAAACACACGCTAACATCGCAGTGTTGCTGTCACACTTAACCTCGGCCTTGCAGCCCAGGCTTTAGGCTACAATAGAACGATCTTTTCAGAAACGGAGAATAGCACCAGCCAGTTGTGGCTTCTAGGTTTTTTTTAATCTACCAGCTGCTCCAGCGGGTAACCAGCCATCATTTTCTGTCGCTATTATAAACTATAAATCTTGTTGGCTTGTAAAATATTGATAGTTACCGATGAATTTTGAAATGGACCTATCACTGTGGTGTTTTGATAAAAACTAAAGGCTTCTGGCCCTGGAGTTTTGTTTGAATACCTATTAAAGGACAGGGTTTGGATCAAGATAAATATATGTGGAGATTACATAGAAGTATTGCAAAGTAGTGGTTTGGTTTTTATTGAAAGTTTCTCTGAATCCACCAAAACGTTGAGTTGCACAGTGAACAACAGGAACAGAAGTCATCGGTTCCTGCTTTACAAACACGATTCAAGAGCGTGACACAAACTAAAATAATCAATTATTAAAAAGTTTAAAGCGTTTACTTTAAACATAAAATAACACGGCAAAGTGGTATTCCATGCTCGTGACATCAGTGTCCAGACCGCACCATGCAGCGCGCCGCGCCGCGGCACACACTGGCTTTTATTGCGTCTGTCCGTGTCCGTTGACTGCTGGATGACCGCGAGCGTCTCTGGATCTGAGCCCTTGACCCTGGTGGGGGGTTGCAGAGGAAAGTAGGAGACAGGCCCCTATGATAAAAGTTGACCTCCCCCCCACCCAGGACCCTGCTCCCTCCCTCTCTCCCCTCCTCTTTCAAGTCTGGCTGTAGAAGTCACAATGCCAAATCATCTCTCCACCTCAGGGCAGGACAGGAGGTCACAGCAGAGAGATGGAGGGAGAGATTTCCTTCATACAAGCAGACCATATCAACTCTTGAGGCCATGGATATTGCATTACCTCCATTTCTTGTTTGAAATTACTTCAATTTCTTTCTTACAATTGTGCTGGTTTGACTGTCATTCCCTAGGGGCCGGTCCTCTGAAGACGTCTTCACAGTTTTTGCATAATATGGTATAAACAGTCTCATGTTAAAGTCTGTGTAAAAGAGACTTGTTTCTTGATTCAGAGATTTGTTTCTAAACACATTATACATGTTAGAAAATAATTGCTGAAAACATGTGAAAAGACTGTGAACTATGTAGTACTGAATTGTGTAGTTAGTTTTTTACCATTTTTGTGTTCAGGATTTTTTTGGGCGGCTCTCAAACACACCCCGCTCCCGCTCAATCGCCAGTTACTACACTTCCTATTTCCTCCTTCAGTGGACACGCCCCCAGCGTTTTAGAGCCTTCAGAGGACACGCCCCTAGCGTTTCAGAGCCTTCAGAGGACACGCCCCCAGCGTTTCAGAGTGGAGAATACTGCTTATCTTTTCATGATTTTGAAACCTAATTTTATGTACTTTTGTTTTGCGATTTTTATGCGATTTTTTTTTTATAATTCAAATTTGGCTGGGTGGTTTAATAACACATTTTTCTGTGGTTTGACAAACTCAGAACACATATTTATTATTGCTTTACATGGACTTTAAGCTAACTAGTGCTCTGCAGAATACTAGCTTGGGGCGACACTAGTCTGTGACCTCATTCGCGTCATCCGTTGTTTTTTTTTCCGTAAGGGACTGCAGCGGTCCTCGGCCGGCGCGTGACCCAGGGTTGTTTGTTTCAGCAGTGAAGTGGAAGAGCAAGAGGCCCTAACAGGCTCTAAAGTGCCAGCATCATGTCTCTGGTTTAGCTCTTCGTAGCTGCAGGCCAGAAACCTCCACCTCCCCTTCCCCTGTCTCGGAGCCCTGACTCTCTGATATCGCCGCAGACCCGCCCCCTCCTCCTCCTCCTCCTCCTCCTCGATGGGGACCTGGAACTTGCTTAATGCACTTAAGAGCCCCCTCTTAACAGGCGTGACTCCTATAGGCCCTCTCCTGGTGTCCTGCAGGAGGTCTGGAGGAGTCAGGAGATGGGGGTGGGGGTTGAGCGCAGGGGTTCAGGGGGTAAACACCAGAGGAGCTTTCCTCAGTGCTACTGAACTGTATCATGAATGTGAACCTTGGTCTCGTACTACTGCAGACCTGACCGTGTCACCCTACTGATTCATCCCCGGGGGGGGTTTCTTCTCCTCCCCCAGAGCCCTTATAGCAACTTTCTCTTTTCCTTTGCGTCCGTCATTTATTTGCTAAACTGTATCCGCGCGGTGGAGAAGTGGAGGGACAGGAATGATGCGTCGCAGTGCCGTGTGCTAGATATCGCTCGGGGTCCTACGTTGTTGGCAGAAAGTCTACGAGCGGGTTGTTAAATATGAAAGAGTTCAATGTTTTCTTTTCTGGGGATTTCACTGGAGTGCCCAGTGTGTGTGTGTGTGTGTGTGTGTGTGTGTGTGTTCAGCTTTAGGAAGTGTGAGTAGCTATTTCCTGGCCTTTGCTGCCCCGAGGGAACCATCCTTCACTTGACATGTTTAGTGGGGCTCCTCATTAACCCGATGAAAACTGCAAAGATTTTCTCCTCTTTTGCGGCTCAGCAAAAGCATGAAAACGACTTAAATAAATGCATCATTAGTTCCAGCATTGGGCTGTCAAAATTCATTATCAATTCACACCCATCTATGACCACATTACTGTCGTCATGACACCAGTGTTTACTTTGAATTACAGCTTTATTATTGGATTTCAGAGTTGCTCGTAAATCATCGGCCCTTCAGATCCACCCGCCTCAACATACTTTTGGGATGTTGTTTGAATCCAGTACATTTTTACAAAGAACCACAAGCTTCCACTATCATAGGAAGAAAGGCCGGCCTCTCCTGTTGCATCCTTCAGAAACATGAAGTCTATTATAGCAATGCCCCTGAGTCCTCCAAACAAACACACTACCTTAAGCCCAAACATAAACGCTGGGAGCTTTGGCCCGTTGCTCTCAAACAGCTTCTCTAACCCCGGCCGGCTCCAGTTGCAGTCGAACACGTCAAACGTTGCCTCAAATCAGGCCCGCAAGCTGTTTATTTGTGGAGCTTGTAAGTTGGTGAGCATCTGTTAGCACGGTCCTCTTCCCTGCAGGATTCATTACGTCTCCCGTCATTTGGAGAAACATGTCACTGTGACGCCAACAGGCGCTGACTGGGCGGCTGGCTCGCTGCGCGCTAACCATTGTCATCAGGGATGTTTTTTTAACCACAGAGAGGAGACGGAGAAAAAATAATCGTCCGTGACGTTTATTTGATGTTTTCTGTCAAACGCAGTTGGCGAGGTTGAGGCGGGCCCTCGCCGGGCAGGGAAAGTCGAGCAAGCGCGGTCGAACCAGGAACGTACTTACCAGTGGCTCCACACCCAGGCTGCACGCTCCGACAGGCACTCCGCG
This sequence comes from Polymixia japonica, assembly GCA_900302305.1. Lineage (NCBI taxonomy): Eukaryota > Metazoa > Chordata > Actinopteri > Polymixiiformes > Polymixiidae > Polymixia > Polymixia japonica. Next base: position 3,728 of record OMKK01087203.1, read on the forward strand.
AGGTGAGCCGCTGATCTTGTATATCGTGCAGATGATACATAATACACATTAATGAGCCGCTGTCATCCTGGGAATCAGTTGATTAACACCGATGACCTGTTTTTACCTTTTCGTTAGTATTTATTGATTATAATTTCTCAACAGAGTTGGGGGAGGAGAGGATGCATCCCGGGTTATGTGCACATCTGCTTACGACCACCTGTTTTTCGAGAAAATTGCAAAAACGTATTTCTGTCCTAGTTTAAATTGCTTAACATTTGCTTAAAGTGTTAAAATCAAGCAATTAAATTCTGAGCTGGGCATTAATTAGAAAAGCAGGGACGGGAACTCAAAATGCATTAAGAACAGGTGGACGTTGTAGACCCTGTAGGCCCTGTACCCCCGACCCCGTCCTGGCCCTCATAACAAGTAGACATTAGCATCACTGTACATGACATCCATGTTTATGTTCTGTCAGAGGTAATAGCGTGGAACTGAACAGGAGGAACCGCTAAACTCCGCGGATGCCGACCACTGATAGTCCTCATAACGTTTAGGGCCCTTTCCTTCTCCCTTATCCTCAGTGATCGTTTCCTACCGGAGATCAACCCAGATATCCTGAACGGAGGCAGAGTGCAGCTCGTGGTGAGTAAGCATATTTATCTTGACCCCTCCCCCCTCTCCACATTCCTCTAGAATTTATATCACTTCCATTGGTCGATTGGCCATCAATCAGAATGTTGTCCGCCGGGGGGTGAAGGTATGTGAAAGTATGTACTGTTTACGTTCTCGCCGCAGGCTGCTCCCTCTCGCTAGAGTTTCCCTCTCCTACGGTTTGTCTGTTCAGCCTGGTTGTTGAGGAGGAGGAGGAGGGGGAGGCTTAGCTCCACTGTAGTGACACTTTCAATTGGATCAACTGGTTGCAATTTCTTCATTTCACTTGTAGAAATACCAGTGTCACTTCAGTGCGGTTTGCCTGGACCCGAGAACGATATTGATGCTCATGAGGCCTTTGAAGTCGGAAACCGCAGGCCTCCCTGTGCCGTTATAGAGCAGTTTGAGTTATGATTGCTGGCAAGAAGACCCCCCCAACCCCACCTCTGTTACTTAGATACGTCCAACATCCAAGCAGAGCTGCTTGCATGAGAAGTGTCAGGTTGGGCCTCATTACTGTGTGTGCGTGTGCGTGTGTGTGTGTGTGCATGCGCGTGTGTGTGTGTGCGTGTGTGTGTGCGCATGTGTGTGTGTGTGTGCATGTGTGTGTGTGCGTGTGTGTGCGTGCGTGTGTGTGCGTGTGTGCGTGTCTTCTTTGTAATAATGGAATTACTGTTTCTTTGGTACCGCATCACCAAGTTCAATGAGCACAATTAACTTGGAAATTTCAAACTATTATTTGTACTACTTTTAAAATAGAAACAGCTCACGATGATGCGAAGGAGCAAATTATTCCCCTCAATTATTTTTCCCAATTTATTTGGCCCGGAGAGGAAAACAAGCTTTAATGAGAAGACACAACTGAGCAGTGACGTGACCTCAGCTGACCTGTAGACGTCGACTACAAATGAACAAGACAAACTGCAGCACGAAAACGTTTTTATCTACAAGGAAAAACGCCGACACTCATTGCAGACCACATTTGTAGCTATAAAAAAACACCTGTTATTGATGCCGTCCTACAATATCCACAGTAAACACACAGTGCCTGTTTTATATACTCTGTGTATATACTGTATATCTCGTTTGATTGTAGTTTTTCTTTAGTCAGACGTATTTGTAAAACAAAATATGCTGAAGACTTAATTCTTATTGATATTCACGCTAACCGCAACACGTTTGATATCTGATTTAATAACTTCGGTCACAAATCACCTGACGTGTGTTTTTACAGCATGATGCAGTTGTTGGGTTATACAACCTCTCCAGGAACGCCGGATCTATAACTTTATCAAGAGCGACGGAAACCGATGGAGCTGTTACAGCTAAAAGCAAACAAAATAAGCCCAATACTATCAGAACGACATACTTTTCTAACTAGTTTGATGGATACGTGGAAATAAAAGTGCGCACCTTGATAATAACATGAAAGCTGGAGCAATTGAGTTTTTTTCCCCCGACGACAACAGAGAGAGGAAACACTTTGTATATTGCGGCAGACGGCCGGAAATGATTCTTCCTTTTCTTGTGCTTTTTAAAGCGCTTTCCCGAACTGTTGTTTTGTCTCTTCACCCCCAAAACGACGTCACGAAACTTCGGATAATTACAGTCATAGAGGCTTAAATGCAGAGCGGGTGCGCGAGGATTAAAATGGCTACTTTTATACTTTAAAAGTAAAAAACTTTATACCATCACTGTGTGTGATTATGGGGTTTTTTTTTTTTTATATGATATAATTCATATTTAATTTTGACATTAAATTTTAAAGCAAAACCGATGTTGAACGTAATTCTTACTTTTGTTTTCATCCTCGAAATGCCCAAAAAACTGCTCAGAATGATCCTGAAGCTGTCGTACCTTAACCTCTGTTCTCACACATTAGCTATCAATATTAATATTAATACATTTGTTAGATGGTGCCACATTTTACATTAAAGCAGTGACATAACAAAGAATAAAAACTAAATTATCAAACAACAATATACAAAATATATTACAATATTTCAAAACAACCACAGATATTTTGTAACAAAAAAATACCTGTGAAGGTTATTCATCACGCATCATCTTGTTCAGCGCTGCCTTTAAAACACATTCACATATTCACACATATTGCTGATTCAAGGTCATGCATTGATTTGTATTTTTTTTTTTTCAATGCCGCGCTGGCATTCTGTTTTCTGTTCCACGGTTTTATTCTGATTGGTTGAAAAACATCGAGTTGGATTGACACAGACAGACATATTAGATACAAGCAATAAATCTTACCCTACGCTGGATATATAAAAGGCCGACCACGGCTTCGCCCGGTTTAGAATGAATACAATGAGGAAATTCTAGGTCCGCTGAGGCCAAATCAATTAAAAAATGTCTGTTAAAATACGAAACAAATGTGAAATTGTTCAATAACTAATACAAAGAACGGACGCTGTTGGAGCGGAGGGGAGGCGGGCATGGGGGTTTTATTTCATAATGCACGATTCAACTTTTCAACCGGCTGTATTTGAAGAAAAGGTAGAAAGGAAGAGGTATACATAGTTCGGCGGAGACTGAACGCTTGGCAGAAGAACAAATCGCGCACAGCAGGATTTGAAATTCAGCATGAACACGAGGGGCTATGCGTGCAGATTTATCCAGAACAGTTTTATTTGTACGGGATTTAGACAAAACCCTTCGTATAAAGCCGGCTCTTCTTTCACTGCCAAACTGTATCACTGCCCCCCGTCCTAAGCGCCTTGCCAACGCAAACATTTTGATGCCCCCTGAGTCTCACCGGGGCATATCACAACCTGCATTATCTCTGGTCCTGGCAGAGCGGGGGGGGGGGCCCGGCCCTCGCCACGCGCAGACCGTCGCGATCCAGCCGGAGATAAGCCTTTATCTCGGTGTCCTCTTCGGCATCGGGTCAAAAGCTGATTTTCACGTTCTGCTGATAAGGGGCCCCATTGTAATGAATAAATACCTCCGCCGTGTCTCTCTAAATAAATTACCGTGACATTTTGTCCTCTTCAACGCCCCTCACAGCTTAATTGATCTCATCTGTCGTGGCAATCTGGGTGCCAAGGCATGTGGGCCAAATAATGGCTTGTCCAGGCCAATTCAAAAGACTCTCTTAAACTTGGTTCATTTATCTCTCCGGCTGAACCTATCAATCTGTAGCCTGAATTACTCCTTGGGAGACACTTGGAATATATATCAGCATGGGGTGAAGAGAATTATGGTCACATGCCACTACCATAGTCTTCCTTTCACCTCTCAAGGTCAGCGGTACTTTTACTGCCAGCAATGTGTAGTGAAATGTCCAATCTGCTAAATGTCCCATCCTCTACAGAAGCATTCATTTACATTTTATGGTACTTCAAAGGTTGGCTAGCTATAGCTGTATTTTTTGATGTGTGTGTGTGAGTGTCAGCGCAGGCCTGCATGCGTAGATATGTGTGTGTGTGTGTGTGTGTGTGTGTGCGCGCCCTTTTATTGTGTACATTGTCTGTGCACTTGTGCATCTGAAATCCTTTTTGGCATTATGTGGGTTGTCAAGGCCCATTTCCCGGCAGGATTGACAGGATCTGGAGCAATATGGCCAAGCTGGACTCTGGGGAAGACCGTGTCATAGGTACTGCTATCTGGACGAGCTTTTGTAATGAAACCCCCGCTGTTTCCTGCCTAAGGCAACCTTCAAAACCGTTGCCCCGCACTCAGCAGGGCATCTTCATTTTAGCGCCCGCTACGCTTGACCTCATAAAAAAAAACTTGAAGTAAAGACTTTATCACACTAATGCTCCAGTCAGAAGTCCACAATCCCCCGCAGAGACGGGATGTATTTAGAATATAAAACCAGGAGCCCTTAGAGACGGCCGTCTGTTAAAAGTGCCAATGGGAGCCACCGAGAATTATAGATGCAAATATATGACTTTGATTTATGTAGATCCACATGACACAGGTCCTACACGATCTGGCAACATTATTCAAAGTGGGATCCGATAAATAATCCCAGTGCTCAAACTACTTCAACTCTTATCCTTTCCAGAGATAATCTCTATAATGCCTGAATCCACTCTGGTCTACCAGCACACTACCGTATTGATTTAACAAATTTGTATAATCTGCAGGCATCGGAATTGATTTTGCACAATACCAAGACTGACTTGCTCAGTAAATATTTATGTAACTGGTGGTCAGTCCTCTACATCAAGAGCAAAACTAGCTTAATTAGCAATCTATAGGACAAGGCTATGCGCTTTAGTCCTGTTGGGGGAATGTTAAGTCAAGTGTATGGAAAATTGTAATCATTAATTCAATCCACTGGATACTCATGCTCAGTAACTTCATCTAATATCAGAATTTAGTACTGAAATATTGAAATACGGTTCGATAGTGATACTATTTGAATAGTCCGTGAATGAGAATAATATTCGCTCTTCAATGAATTTTCATGGCAGAGCATCAAAAAGTAATAGAACGGAAACAGATCTGCAGAGGACAAGATTCCTTTATATTGTATTCTGATCCCATGCAGACAGTCTGTAATCTGTAACCTATAAGATGTCGAAAGCGACCCTCGCAAGCTCTTCCTGTTTCTCTCGCGGAGGGTTGAGCACAAGGACGTTCTCCTCTGAGAGGATGTGCCTGCCATTATCTCCGTCACCTGACACACGGGACACACAAACCAGCCGCGACAGATCTCGGCTGAATGCTTTTTGTTTCTGATATTAGAGCCAATATGAGAGCAGCGGTTTGCTTGTCCTCTAGAATCATCTCGCCGTTTCATCTCGGAGCTGCGTGTCAATTCTGATCACTGGATACATTTGGGCCATTAGTGAATTGAATGGTTGATCACGTCTTGAGTTTTGCTACGTCCCACAAACTGAGCACAATACAATAATAATGTGAACAGTTTTTCTGCGCGTGTGACGTGAGTTTTGCGTCTGTACATTTACATGTACAGCCGGCTCTGTCCTACTGAAACCGCCATTCAATATTGAACTGACACAACTTGAACAGGGTTTTGTTATCAGAGTCAGTCCAATACTCAAATCTGATAAGAGCCGCATGTCAAAAACAAACAACTCGATTTTCGGCCGACGTCTCCAGCCTATATCACAATAATGTCGTGCAGTAAACCCCAAACTAAAAAAAAGTGTTTCATTTGTTCTGCAAGCGATATTGGCCAAGACTTAATGTGTTGCACTTGGGATCCGCATCAACAGTCATAACATGGAGTGACTGCATCCCATTTCCATGTCTGTGTACGTAGGCTATATCTATCTGTCTAGACCCCTTTTACATACCTGGGGTCTCCCAGCTAACAGAGCAGGACAACGGAAGCGCACGTATGGAATACGAAGTTTGAAACTTTCCAGCAACATCGGGAAAAGATGATAAAGGAACTCTCTTTTTTGTCGTAACAACACTGTCGATAACACGAGCCATAACCCGCCGCCCTCCCACGTCCACGGATGAAGGGATGAACGAGAAATATTTGATCAGAAAAGACAGAAAGGGAGAGATGAACGTGTTCGTGGAGTCCTTGCTACAGAGATGCTGTGTGATGGAGTATAACTGAATTTCTGTGAAGTGTTGAATAGATTACTGGGGCTGCCTGGAAGGGCAGACCGCTGGGCAGAAGCTGGCTGATTTGGTGAGACTGATCTAAGCAGTAAGCGCGGGGTTCTAACTGCGAGGCGCAAACACACTTAGCGTGTCTCTGAGCTGCCCTTTCCTTCCAAGACCGCCGCCTAGCACACGCTAAACAATTACTGTACTGTCCAGCGGGAGACATGTGACCTGCCACCAACCAAATTACAACATTAGGTGTTGCCAAGGAAAGTGCAACAAGTCACAGCTTAAACAGACACCACAGCACCATCTGACAAAGTAATTCTTGCAATTAATGGCAGTGGGCTATTACCTAACAGGCAACATAAAATAGGGGATAAACCACATCAGAAGGGTCGTAAAAACAGTCACTTTAAGTTCCAACGCGACAGATCGCGGGGTTTACTAAAAGGCATTAAACACAATTAACGCAAATGTAATGTGAATTTAAACAAAGAAACAATTGAATTTTTAAGGCTTGCTTTATCTACCGTGAAATTGCACGTTATGTGTGAAAGTTGGGCTGCCCCCCTTTATGGTCTATTTTAAAACAGCCAAACCTCCAGGCACCACACATCTATACACACACATCTATACACACACATCTATACACACACATCTATACACACATCTATACACACATCTATACACACACATCTATACACACACATCTATACACACATCTATACACACACATATACACACACATCTATCACACACATCTATACACACATCTATACACACACATCTATACACACACATCTATACACACATCTATACACACATATACACACACATCTATACACACACATCTATACACACATCTATCTACACACACATCTATAACACACATCTATACACACATCTATACACACACACATCTATACACACACATCTATACACACACACATATACACCCATCCATACACACACACATATACACACA
>OMKK01087204.1:0-11542 GCA_900302305.1 Polymixia japonica
GGGGAACCTGTGGAATCTGACCTGGCTCTGCTGTTGTCCACCTCAGCCTCTGGACACACACACACACACACATACACACACACACACACACACACACACACACACACACACACACACACACACACACACACACACACACACACACACACACCATTACATATACCTGAATAGCATTAGACCCAAACTTCCTGTTGTTATCACAAAACATTCTCTCGTATAGATGAAGGTTTTAACTTGTGTTCTTTGATGTGCTAGATCGAGTGAGAATACAAAAGCTCATATACTGTTATACATTAAGCCCACTCTTCTAACACGTGACTCAAAATCATTTTGCCATCTATTACATCCACAAGGCTCTTTTCCTAGAAGTTACATTGCAAACTCAATAAGACGTGTTCATGAGAGACTACATACCTTGAAACAAGGCCAGATTTCCAAATTCATGCTACACTGTGATCCTTTCTATATTTTGCATTCATTTCAAGTGGGTTTGGGTTGCATAAGAGTGATGTAAAACATAATGGCTCTATTATTGGTAGAAACTGCTGTTATAATTGCTTGGATATAGAGGGGGAAAAGCTGGCTTTATCAATGGCAGCTAAGCAAGAGAAACAAGGAATATAAGAGGTACTCCCCAGTATAGTAGATGTTATGAAAGCCCTGTATGCCAATAAGAAGAACATTTACACTGAGCAAGCATGCATTTGTGTGAGAAAGTACACAGCAAACCAAATAGGGCATAATTACAAAATGAATAACCTTTCTCAATACTGCATCTCCCTTGCCCTCAAGTTGCTAGTCTTCCATCACCTGCAGACCATGCCTGTAATTACTAGAGATTGCCTTGGTAGATTGGATTCCCTCGTCCAGTGGGAGAAAGACTTCTCATGCTGCCAGCAGCTGCTGATGGCACTCTCTTGAACGGATGCATGTTTACAGATCTGTCATGTTCTTCAGATGTCAACAAGCGTCAAGCCCCGACAGTGAAGCACAATAGTGTGTGACTCATCCCATTAATGGACTTTTCTTGTAATGCATCAACCTGATATCCATGCCAGGGTGCTAATAATTATGTCCCAGCTATTGGCAGAGCCCTACCTCAGCCTATCGTATGAATGGCAGTTGAATTGAAAACCAGAACACTCTTTTGAGAAGCTCGGTAGATGGAAATGGATGGATAATCTGGATCTTGTGAAGGAAATAGGTTTGCCCACCCCGCCTCTTGTAACTCACAGGGAGCATCTCAGTTGGCAGATGGCACCCAATTTCAATCTATCTCTGAGCTCCACAGCATGATGGAGCAGACTGTTTGGCACATTTTAAAACACCCAGTCAGGCTGCTGCCACAGAGGTCTTTGCACATTATTATGTAAACACCTCAGTCGAGTATGAGGTCCAATCTGCCTTGTGGCAGGGTTCCATCTCTGAAAGCAATATGCCCAAGAGCATAATCAGAATCTCCACATATCTAATCATTATCACAAAAATTGCCTCCATTTGAGTCTAGAAGCTTGTTCCATTTGAAATGTTCTCATTACGTGGTTTTGAATCAGCGCTACTATTTTCCACTGCTGGCCAGGATTCTGCGCCTTTGTGTGTAAAGAAGAGAAGAATAGCCCCGCTGCTGTAGGTGTCTATTGTGAAGGAGACAAAATGACTGCCTGGTCCTGTTTATATAAGAAACCCCACATGTACCACACTGGCACCGCTAAGGGTTCTTTTTGCGTTGACTCAAGGCTAGAAAGTGTAAGACTTTTAGTTGTCTAGTTTTCATCATTATATAGCAGAGTTCAAGTCATCCCTCTATTTTAGTTGCCAAACAAGATTATTGTGTTGTGTCAGGCCAAGCAACAAATCTGTCTAGACAGTGAACAGAACAACATGTAATGGCGTTCATTCTGGAAATCACTTCACAAAGACTCCCTGAGAGACACGTGACACAAGGAAAGTCAAACTTGAAACACAGACTCTCCCAAATTATGACTTACTTACAAAAATACTGTATGCATGGAGCTTTTGGGGCCACCAGGGGAATACTAGAGTTGCAATATTCAGTGGTCAGTGGTCAGAAGTAGGCTCGTGGTATTTGTTAAAATATTAATTTAATTGCTTTTTCAGTTGTCTCACACAGTAAGCACCAAAGCAGAGCCATCTATATTTTATACCAAACAGTCTTCAGGCTGCCCTCTGTTCAGACACCCCCCCCCCCAAGATGAACACCACTGATAGTCTGCCACTTTAATTAGTCAGATCTACAGGCACCACTGTGAATGTCTGCTGTGATGTCAAGGAGCCATTGGTAAATTGGTGGTGCTATATCACAAGTTTAGAGTGAGAGAGCCTCTCTATAGGGTATTATAGTGTATTAATATAGGGGTGGGCAACCAATGTGTCAGCCAATTACAGTTGAGGGTCAAGCTTGCGATGGAAAAATCCAATCTAAGTAGAGTATGTGTGATGAACTCGTGTAACCACTCATTCTTGTTTAGAAGTACTATGTTACTGTGTTAAAAGAATGTTTAGCCTCTTGCAGGTTCCTGTAAGCTAGTTAGACAAAACATAGAGGCAACCATAACTTTTCACTGTTCCAATATTCTGTAGAGATGGCATAGTTTCAAATATTTAGGAATGCTTTTAGACACCAACGTACATTTTAATGAACACTCAGGCTACATTTTGAAGAAGGCAATGCAAAAATTGTTTCTTTTAAGGAAATTAAATGGCTTTGACTTGAGCAAAGAAGTCCTGAGGATGGTTTACACCAGTCTAGTGGAAAGTATAATTTCCTACAACAACATCACATGCTAGTACGGAAATTTAGGGGCTAGGCGCAAAACCAAGCTCAGATCAATAGTTAACACAGCCAGCGAGATCCTATGGAACCCCCAGACAGTTCCTGTACACCACACGAACCAGGAGGGAAGCAACATTCATAGTTCAGGACCCTTCACATCCTTGGTGTAATGAATTTGAAAAACTCCCTTCAGGAAGAAGATATAGGGTACCCACAGCAACGAGAAACATCTTTAAGAGATCTTTTATTCCATCCTCCGTCATCTTACAGACTGCTTTGACTGCTGCTGTTTTTATGTCTATTTAAGATGTGTATTTATTGTTATTACTTGATACTTTCATCCTAATCATTTATTATTACAGGCTCACTTATTTACTGTCTTTATCTCATGTTACTCGTGGCAGAGGAAGTTTTTAAGTGTATGTATGTCTGTGAAGCCAAATAAAGATGTCTTTATGTGCCCCTACTAAACTTGGCTATTTCAGTGGTATATTTCAACATCCAAAAGAGTCTGGGAGATACACGTGGGAAATTGGTGTACTGTAATCCGGGTTTCAGGCCAGTACTACAGCTTATTGTAATTGGAGGACACTTCAGTAGAAATTATCTTATTAGTGAAATTATAATTGGATGTGATAGAGAGCCAGATGAGTTTAGACTTGCATGTCCCTTGTGGAGGGACGTTCATTGGAACAAAACTTATTGAAACAACAAATGCAACTCAAGGGTCGAAAACAACTGAGCTAATTTTCTCAGAGACAGCAATGTGTTCATTTATACACCAAGTAATTGTAAGTGTATTGCCCAATTTCAAAGAGGCCTCACTGGCATGTGCAGTAGATATGAGCGGTATAGTCTCAGCTTAACTGTATTTGTAATATTGATCACAGAAATGAAAAATGGACTAAAACTGAAGTCATTTTGCAGCTATATTTTAACCTAAAAGCACTACATTTGTAATATTCATTATAACAGTGATATTAATCTTAATAAAAGACCAAATGCTTAAGCAATTAGTACAACAATAAAATATAGATTCACAATAAATAAATAATTAAATATGTATCCACTGAAAAACCAAATGTAAAAGATATCAAATATTGATCACTTATTTCTACAAAACAATTCACTTTCTGTCAAAGGGACTGAACATTATACTGAATAAGGCATCACGGTACATCATTTCATACAATTGCAAATATTGTTGATCACACTTTTTGCAGGAAAACATCCGTTAAATACTGCTCTTACAGTCATCGTTAAAAAAGACTAGGGTTAGTCCAGACAAAATAATTTAGACAGATGCCATATTTTACATTCAACATTCAAAGCATTTTGTAAGTGGTTATAAAGTCGTTTTTACAAGAGAAGCAATAGTACTGACCACACAATGGAACAAAATATGTCACTTTATCACTTAACATATTCCTAAAAATTTAATTTTCACAGAACATTCACAATTTTTACAGATGAAATAGAATGCCTTGTTAAAGATGTAATCCATAACTTTTTCATGTTTAAAAAAAATCCTATTTTTGTTTTGATCACTCATATCAATCATCCTCACAATGATGATTCAACCCAGTCTTGTACGATGAATTACTCTGCATTCCCCAATATATTGAATGGAGATTCCAGTGTCGGCGGCGACATTTTGCTGAAAAAATCAGTTCCACTATAGGAAGTGACATATTTTACATAAACAGACTTCACCACAGTAGCTACAATGGCTGAAGAAAAGGCAAGTGTTATCTTCAGAAACTGGACCTGCAACTATTCCAAAGAAGAAACAAGTGTGTCGGTCTGAGGACTTAAAAAAAAAAAAAAAAAAAGAGATTGACCGGCACACACAGACACAAATAAGCAAACTGAACTCTGGGAATTGTCATTGAAATGCTGAAAATGGATTATCACTTTAAATAAGAGGGAAATGGATTGCCTCCGCCCCTGTTTTGATGTTTGTTGTTTCAAAATGTGCATAAATATGTTTTCTGTTTCTCATTGTTCATGTCTTAAAATGATTACTTTAATATTACTATAATAATATTGAAAATATTCCATCAGTTTATTTGGCTAGGAATGTTGTCACGTTGCTTGTTCAGAGCTGTCTCCTTGCTAGTAGGTGCTAGTCTTGCACCCTTTCAGCAGTGTGAACTGAATGTATCGGTGATGAAAACAGAGGGCAGCCTAATTGCTAGAGGAATGGAACACTGAGTCAGATCAGCACTGATGTAGATGGCAAATAAAAAAAAAAGAGTCATCGCTGCTTATTCACAAAGGCTGTACTTTATGTTACTGAAGGTTTCTTTCACAAGGATTCTTCGTTATGTCTTAGATGGAAAATATGGACAAAACACATAATGCTAAGATCACACAGAATTTCACTTGCAAGTTCACTCTATTGACTGCTGCTTTCATCTGCCATCATCTCTCTCTAGCCTGTAAGCTTTTCTTTGTAAAAGGTTCTTACTATTATAATTGTGAGCATGACCACGGATACTTTCAATTTGAATAGCAGATGCAGATGCATGTCAAAATTTAATGCTAGCAAAAAATTCACATTATCAGATTCACATAACCATACCAGTGAGGTTGACAAACATTACCATTACCAATCTAGATTTAGCTGAGATACATATACGGTATGCCATTCATATTGGTTCATATGCATGGCCATGCACACCCTCTAAGAATATATGTGCACTTGCACCTTGTACATATGTGCACTTTGTAACTTGTACATTTCTATATATGTCTTAGAGGTATTTTTATTTGCACCTAAAACCTGTATTCCTTGTGTCAGTGATTTATATTTAGGGAGGTTTTGTAACATTATTTCATTGTTTGATTGTTATCTTTGAAGAATAGTGTCCTGCAACCCCACCAGGGTTGGGTATTTGTATGGCATAACACCGAAAAACAAGATCAAATCGATTATTAAGTTGCTGAATCATTTACAGAGACAGCAAGTCAAAAGCCGACATCTACAGAACGTCAGAATTCTGTGGTGGAGAACTGTGTCAGCTCAGTCTGCATGTCATCCTGGACTGCTCTGGAGGTGGAGTCTCCGGCCCACTGATCCATGCCTAGTCATACAGGCTTTTTCACGGACTCTGCTGGTGTACAAACTGACACAGGCTCCCGCATGGTGTTGCGGCCCCTGCTGAAGCTGCTCTGCTCCGTACGCGAGCGATAAGGCAGACAGAAATCCCTGAAGCACCTCTTGAAGTTCTCATCCAAGAAGGCGTACAGAACGGGGTTGAGGCTGCTGTTTGTGTAGCCCAGGGCGATACACAGGTGCCAGCTGGCCACCACCAGAGGGTTCTCCTGGTTAATCTCCACCATGGTCTTGACAATGATGAAGATGTGGATGGGAGTCCAGCAGACAATGAAGGCTGCCACCACCACCAGGACCATGCGGGTGATCCGACGGAGGTTCCTGTCCTTCTCCTTGGAGCCAGAGAGCAAACGGACGCTTTTCAGCCGCAGGATCATCAGACCGTAACAGACGGTGATGACCAACACGGGCGCCACGAAGGCAAACATGAACACACAGATCTTTGTCACCGTGTCCCAGTACCACTCTGGTTTAGGAAAACTCAGCGTGCAGACAGTGTTGCCTGAGGAGTTAAAACAATCAAAAGTTTAGTAGAGGCCCACATGGAGCAACTAAGCCAAGTTAATAACCCAGCTCAAATGTACCCTCTCTGTAAGGGCACAATTACTCCCTGAGATTAACAGAAGCAGTTCCCACTAAAGGTGCTAAGAAAAAAGCCTAAGTGGAGTACTTATGTTTTATAAAACAAGGCTCATTTCATGTACTTTCGCTGCAACAATAAAAATCCCTCACCTTTCTCGGTCACCCTGGTAACGGCCATTATCATTATCGGGACGCCAATGGCAGAGGAGAGGATCCAGATGCAGACGTTGATAACCTTGGCTTTAGCAGGTGTGCGGAAGTCCAGGGCCCTGACGGGGTGGCACACAGCGATGTAACGGTCCACACTCATCATGGTGAGAGTGAAAATGCTGGTAAACATGTTGTAGTAGTCAATGGCGATGACTACTTTACAAAGCAGCTCCCCGAAGGGCCATGTGCTCATCAGATACTTGGCACTCTGGAAGGGAAGAGTGCTTGTCGCAAGGGCGTCGGCCAGAGCCAGGTTGAAGATGTAGATGTTGGTGGCCGTCTTCATCTTGGTGTACCTGATTAGAAAAAATGTAAACCTTTAAATCAACTGAAACTCAAAATAGTCATGGAATTGAGGTTAACATTAGTGTTGTATCACGACGGAGCATCATGTGGTTGATTTAAGATGGCCATTATAATGTTGCAAGTTTAGAAAGTTCATCACTTGACCTAATTCTTAGCTGTTGTTTGTTCTTTTTCAAGCTCTTTGCTGTTACATAATCATTCCACGGTCACAGGAACAGCGTAAGGACATCAAGGCTCTGACCGTTACACTGCTTCTTTTTAGTTGCTTGTAATGTTGGTGATCTAGGACTTAAAATTGATTCTACTGTTGCACTCACTGTAAATCGCTCTGAATACATCTGTAAGTTGTGTCAGATAAATGCCAAAATGTCATCCACTTCCTCTCTCAATCCACTAATCCTCTATTTGCCCTACAATTATATTGAGCTAGTAAGAGATCTTATTTGATGCGTAATGATTTTATGGGCATTCACTGCATTTGAGAGCTTTCTGTGCTCTGCCTTTTAGTCCGCCTGGCTGTGCACTGAATCACTAGCTAACTGGACACCATTATATACTGGATGACAGTAAGAGGAACGCCTTGAGTAAACAGATGTTGTTCCAGATAGCTTTGTCTCTTTCTCCACCTAAAGTCACTGCGTAGATTACATAAACAATCTGCAAAAGATCGTCTTTGAATTCTTACTGATGGGATAATAATAAGTATGTTTGTGTTTCTGACTGGGTCTCTATAGCTATCTGAGTGTTTTGAATGACTTGGCTGGCTGTTTAAAGACAGATTTCACAACATCATTGAACAGTATGACAATGGTTCTGAAACCATTTGCTGCCAAAATTTACTTTACAAAAGGCTCTATAGGGAAGAGGGCAAACAAGAGGATGTCAAGGTTATTAATGCTCAACATAGTTACAAATTTTGCATATTGATTTAACTCAAAATTTGATTGTTTTCAAATCACCCATGATGGCTTGGGTAGAATATATTTTATATTTGTAAATAAATAAATAAATAAATAAATAAATAAATAAATAAATAAATAAATACAAATGATGTAGTCTATTGAATTCCTTATAGTTCTAATGCACGTAGACATTTAGTCTACTAGAGGTGATTTGTTTTTGTCAAACCACGAATAAAGACTGTATTATTCTCCATTCTCTATCTATCTAATGAAGGATCAATGTGGCATAATTGGTTCAATAAAGTAATTTTAACACCAACCCATGAATCATTCAAACCGTCTGAACTCTCTCTCTCTCTTGCGTGTGTGGGTGAACGTGTGGGTGTGCTTGAGGGTGAGTTTAGCTCTTAATAGTCAGTTATACTGATAGAGACCGGGGAAATTACAAAAACACATGACAAAGGATATTTATGCAGGCTGATATGACAGTGGGACAATGCATTTTACTGTATTTTTACAACATAGCCAACAGCCTATTATGCATTTAAGAATGTCGACTTTTGCACGACAAAGCCTTTTCTGTTTGCTGTGATTTAGCTTTTTACTAACAGGTCATGTTGTTTATTCTAGATGTGGTACTTTCTTACCTCACCACTCCGTACATTACGAGGACGTTTCCCACCAGTCCCACTACACAGATAAGGGAGTAGAGAGCCGTTATACACACCGCGATGATAAGCCTTGTAGTGTCTCTTGCAGGAACCGTACTGGTCCCGTTGCTTCTTGCAGACACCTGCACAGGCTCGTCGGAGAAGGTAACATTGAAAGGGAGATCTGAAACCGAGTAGAGGTCTGGAAAATCAGCAGCAGAGAGAGTGGGGAACTCCATTTCTTTTCTTTTTTTCAGATTCAATTCTAACGTGGAAAAAAGAAATGTCCCGCAAATCTCCAAAAGCCAGTAAAAGGTTCGATTTATCACAGGGGCGAAGCCTGGGTGGCAAATAATTGAAGCTCCAAGAAAAGGTTTGGCGAACTTCTCTCTCTCTCTCTCTCTCTCTCTCTCTCTCTCTCTCTCTCTCTCTCTCTCTCTCTCTCTCTCTATCTATCTCTCTTTCGCGCGCGCCCCCCTCTCCCTCTGTGTGCGTCTCTCTCTCTCCCCCTGTCTCTCTCTCTCCCTCTGTGTGCGTCTCTCTCTCTCCCCCTGTCTCTCTCTCTCCCTCTGTGTGCGTCTCTCTCTCTCCCTCTCTCTCTCTCTTTCCCTGTGTGCGTCTCTCTCTCCCCCTGTCTCTCTCTCTCCCTCTGTGTGCGTCTCTCTCTCTCCCCGTCTCTCTCTCCCTCTGTGTGCGTCTCTCTCTATTTCTCTCTCTCTCTCACACACACATACACACGCTCTCTCTCTCTCTCTCTCTCTCTCTCTCCCTCTCTCTCTCTCACTTACTCTCTACACTCGCACAAACATACTTTCTATCCCCAGTCTGATGTGCGATGCCCATTTGCGAGTGAGCACCCTCAGGCAAAGGGCGGCGTCTTAAAATCTAAAAGCAGAAACGTCAACTACATTGACGTATTTCGTCTTTTTAGAGCAATTTATCTGGACTTTTTTTGATATCTTCAGTTAGGAGCTCTCGGTGTAATATCTGATAAACAACCTCATCACCCGCCCACTCAATCCCATTTCCATCTTGCATGAACAGTTTAACAGACCCAGACGTTGCTTCTCCCAAATCTTTGTTCCTGGTGACTCTCCGCGATTGCTGTCAGTACCAGATGTGTTTACATCACAAGCATGGTAAAGTTATTCAAGCTTGTTGTTGCTACCCTCACAGAGAGTATTTCTCTCACTCTCCGGGGCCTGTGGCTCTCCATTAGTGGACTGTTCTCACCAGGCTTCACCTCAATGAAATTACTTCACTGAAGCACAGAGGTGATGCAATCACCTGGCAGTAGCAGTGGTCTGATGAAATATTTAAGACAATTTTGATAGCCTAGTATCCACGTGTGAATTTAAAGTGATTCTGGCAAACGTGTAGTTTGCCTGTAGTGCCTACCTTCTCTGTTGTGTTGGTGCAAGTTAAAGCATGCATTCAAGTTCACTGTATTTACTGTTGATCAATATTTAATCTTGTTGTGGCTATAGTCCATCGGTGCATTATAGGCCTATCACGTATCATTAGACCATTATTGACCAGATTAACAATCATCAAAAAAGATTTGGTGTGAGGCAAGGCAAGGCCAGGGATGTTTATTTATGTAGTCCATTTCAACAAGGCAATTCAAAGTGCTTTACATAAAACATTAAAAGCATTAAAACAAAGTGCTAAAGAAACACATCATAAGAGTTGGAATTAAAACCCACTTGATCAAAATAAGATGAAAATAAAGATGAAAATAGTTAAAAAATAAATAAATAATAAATACATTGAATGCATAAAATCAAGTAATAAAAGTTACAGTTCAGTGCAAGAAATGAATCAAAAGCTGCGAATTTGGTTTAGTAAAAGGCAGCGGCAAACAGAAAGATCTTCAGCCTTGATTTAAAAGAACTGAGAGTTGCAGCAGACCTGCACATTTCTGGGAGCTTGTTCCAGATATGTGGAGCATAAAAACTGAACGCTGCTTCTCCATGTTTAGTTTTGACTCTGGGGACAGAAAGCAGACGTGTCCCGGATGACCTGAGAGGTCTGGATGGTTCATAACGTAGCAGAAGACCACAAATGTGTTTTGACCCTAAACCATTCAGTGCTTTATAAACCAACACTAGTATTTTGAAATCAATTCTTTGACAGACAGGAAGCCAGTGTAAAGATCTGAGACTTGGAGTGATATAACCACTTTCTTGGTCTTAGTGACTCGAGCAGCAGTGTTCTGAATCAACTGCAACTGTCTTATTGAGACCTGTAAAGACACTGTTACAGTAGTCGAGTCTACTGAAGGTTTTTTCAAATCCTGAGACATAAATCCTTTAATCCTTGATATATTTTTAAGGTGAAAGTAGGCTGACTTTGTAATTGTTTTACTGTGGCTGTTGAAATTTAGGTCAGAATCCATGACTACACCAAGATTTCTGGCTTGGTTTGTGGTTTTTAAGAATATCGATTGAAGCTGAGCGCTGACTTTTAGTTGTTCTTCCTTGGCTCCAAAAACAATTACTTCAGTTTTGTCTTTATTTAATTGGAGAAAATTCTGGCACATCCAATCATTGATTTGTTCAATGCACTCACTCAGTGATTGTATTGGACCATAGTCCCCTGGTGATATGGTTATGTAAATTTGTGTGTCGTCTGCATAATTATGGTAACATATTTTGTTGTTTTCCATATTCTGAACCAGTGGGAGCATGTAGATGGTGAACAGAAGAGGCCCCAGAATGGAGCCTTGGGGAACTCCACGCAGATGTGTAATTACCTATAGACACAAAGTAGTCCCTGTCCTTTAAGTAGGATTCAAACCAGTTTAGTACTGTGCCAGAAAGTCCCACACAGTTTTCCAGTTGGTCTAGTAATATGTTGTGGTCGACCGTGTTGAATGCAGTATTGAGATCCAGTAATACTAAGACTAAAATTCTGCCACTGTCTGTGTTTAGATGGATGTCATTGAAGACCTTAACAAGAGCAGTGCTGTGGTGTGGTC
>OMKK01087221.1:0-11681 GCA_900302305.1 Polymixia japonica
ATGAGTGACCTTCTTTACCAAGGGAGTTGAGGACAATTACTATGCTGGATCAAACTTTCAGACTTTGTTAATCTGTGGCCTACCTACTATGTCAGTGAGTCCAGGAACTGTTCTTACATACCCTCAAACTTGTTCGTCAAGTACAGTCAGGGACTGAATGAGTTTGCATTTTAGTCGCCGAGTCTGATTGGACGCTGTTTTGTTCAGACTGCCCTTACCTACTAAACTGCTTGTACTAAATAATCACAGAACTGTTTGGCACTCACAATAGTGTTTACATGGTTGCTATTGAGGAGACTAGTTCATGAATGAAAGGATCAATTGCAAACACCATTGAGAGCTATTTTGTGGTATTTGGGTCATCTGCCAACATAGTGAAAAACAACATATTGTTTTGATTCACAGTAGTTTGTAAAGGTGAATACTCAAATCATGGGGGTATGCAGGGTAGACCTAGGGTACCAATTTCAATTATTTGAGAACTGGCTTGACCTACTTGAAACAGCAAAGAAGGAATGTTCGCTGTGATCCATATGTGGACCGTGGGCTATTTGGCATGTGTTGTGGTTATGGCAAAGATGATGGGAGTCTTTGTGTGTCATATTTGTGGCAGAGGAGAAGTAGAGGGGCGTAATTCTAAAGTGCCGTTGGCTGTGCAATTCTCATTTCTGTATGGGTGAAATAGTATTCAGTATAGTGAAATGATGGTCCACTGAAAAGAACAGATGGCAGATAGTGGCCCAAACAATGATTGGACCTACAATGCCCCGAAAGCCAATCACAACAGAATGTCCTTTCTCCTTTGCCCTCTGTCACTTTTCCTCTCTACTTCCACCTTCCACCTCCATTACTCATGCTCACACACATATGCACATGCACAAACATACACACACATACTCACATTAACACTCAGTGTTAACATGTAAATGACATTAGCCTGTCTCCATCGGCAGCCCAAAACCACCCTTTTGATTGGCTAACATTTGGGAAGACTCTCACTCTCACTGATTCATTCTCTCTCTCTTTCACACACACACACACACACATTTCCAACTGAATGCCCCATTAGTATTTATACAGATGCAGTTACTAACACTTGACTAGTGTCAGGCTAGTCAGAGACAGACGGTCTGTCAGAGAAAGCAAGGACAGAGTGACTGAAAAACAGATGTTGAAAAGAAAGCAAGAGGGAGAGCGATGGAGAAGGAGAAGAGAGTGAAACACTGGGGCACACAGACACAGGCATACACACACACACACACACACACACACACACACACACCGGTAGGCTGTTCCTAGCTGGCTGCTGTCAACACTTGTGAGGGTCTGGAGGGCCCCACTCACAGCCCACTCTCTCCTGTGGATGTGTGTGTTTGGATGCGTGTGTGTATGTGTGTGTGTAGGCGGACAGTAACATGGACCAGCAGTTTATGAGGACACATCTGCATATTCATGACCTGGGAACTATGTGCGCACACGTACACACACGCGCACACACACACACACACACGTAACCACAATCATACATAGCCACAGATACAAAACTCACAATGAGAGGTGAAGAATATGAAAAATGATAATGGCATTGTGCTGAGGAGAACAGCAGTAGACAGGAAGGAGAGAGAGCATGCAATAGGCTGGAGAAAAAGGAGAGAGAGGAAGAGAGAGAGCAATAGAAAACATAGTCTGGGTATCATAGAAGAGAGAGAGAGAGAGTGGGGTTGGCAGAAGACAGAGCACCAGTTAGGAGAGAGAGGGACAGAAAGAGAGAGGATGGAGAGAAAGAGAGTTTGTGTGGTTGACTCTTTCTTTGTGGTGCTATGGTAACCTACAGAGCTGCAGCTCATCACGATGAGAGGAGAGATTAAACCAGTAAAATACAATGAAATGTAATCTTGAATTAAAATTAAACTTGAGTGCCCACATATTTCGACACACTCCACAATCTGACTTGCAGTTAAAAAAAATCTCACTGCATATATCAGTGCACACCACAGATTTACACAGAGAAGCAGGGCTAAGCAAGAAAAACACAGTAGGAACAACAAACTCATCTGCCGGTTGTGTATTTCAATCCACAAATATGTTTAGATCCACAGTGAACCAAATCTATCTTGTGTTTTGTTGTTTTGTCATGATGTAAACTGTGGCGATTCTCAACATCCACTGCAAAATATATCCATATTTACACATTATTTAACCTACTGTCATAATCTGTGATTGGGGTGTGTTAATTCTTTACTTGTTTTAAGATATTAATGATATCTTAGATTATTGTTATTGAAGAGTATTGTTTCAAGAAAATGTATAAACTGAAATAAGTGAAACTGCATTGGAAACTAGTTGAATTATCTCACTCCATTGGCAAAAATGTTTTAAGAAAAGTGAGTTAACATCTGCTCTGACCAATAAAAAGTAAGTTTTCCAAAAGTTACTGAAAGTTACTGAATGAACAACTTGTTGCAGTAGGGCTTCTCCCAGGGGGGCACGATTTGCCACGAGCTTGAAGCCACCAAAACTAGTGGAGACGCGAGGTACTGCAGCCAGAAGTACTGGCACTGGTACAGTTCCCAAAATGATATAGTAAAAATTTAGTTCTCAAAAATGAAAGGCTCACAAAGAGGCAGGTGTAGAGGGTTTGGGAGGGTTTTATTTAACACGGGTGGTAACTTTAGAAACTACTGTCTCGCTGGTTGCCGTGGTGTTGATAACGCGTGATGTTCGATTGCTAACCACACCCCACATGCTGCTTCCATATCAGCAGTTAGATCCAGATAAGGATTTGAGTCTTCACTTGGGGAGTGAGGAGTGTCTTCGTTCCTTCGGTCCTCCACACTGTTGGCTTGCAGGCTGGAGTTGAGAGGTGAGGGTGAGCTGTGGGGGGTTGTTGTTGACTGGTTGGGGGTTTATTGCGTTCCTTTCCTCTGGTTCCATCTTGTTCAAGCTGTTTTTATCAGCTTGGGTGTCCTTCTGTCAGCTTTTTCAGACAATAGCTAGGAGTTTAGGCTCAAGAGCCTAGAGAAACGTTCATCTCCTTTCCCAAGAGTTGGTATTGGGCCAGAGATAAACACTTTTTGGGGCAGTTTTACTTGCTGAATTTAGCAGTTTGGCGAAGTGCCCCTTTAATAGCTTAGAAACATATTCTCTTCTAGCTAGATGTGTTATTTGTTCCAACATGTAAGATGACTGTTTTAGCACTCTGGCGGCTCTCTAGTATTTCAGGCAGTTTATCAGTTGTTTCACATACCGTACCACTGGGAATGCTACTTTTGACGTCTTTTATTGTGGGATCACCCACTAGGAGCAGGCTTGATAGTTGGGCTGGGTTGGCCTGTGTGGGCTTTGCATTAGCCTTGGTCAAGCTAGCATTTGCATTAGCATTTGTTCTGGTCTTTGGTCTGTCTTTGCGTGTTCTAGCCTGTAGCTTCTGTGGTATAGTATCATTAATAATGGCGTTAGCGTGTGGGGCTGATGTTGATGTAGCTCTGTTAGCAGGCTGGCTAGTATCATCAGTCCCTCTTGTTTAGCTTGTGTGTGGTTTTCTCTTTGGTCTTGCACCAAAATTATGCCAGTGTGGGTACCATGTCATCCATAGCATTTCTTTTATCCTCCATTGCAAAAACCCTGGTTTCAAGTAGAGCTATCTTCTGTAATAGTTGATGACAGCCCCTGCATTTAGTAGAGTCCACTGTGCGAGGAGGCATGTCACTTAGTAAAGTGGTGCCATTCCCACATCGTCCATTTACTTCCACGTTCCCTTCTAACTGGTGAAATTTGGTTTCCAGCACTGCAATATTCTGTAGCAGTTTGTGGAAGTCGTCTGTGGACAAGGGGGCATCTTGCTGCTAATTAGCTTAGTTTATCCTATCTTAGCTTAGTTTATTTTGGTTTAGCTCAAACAATGCTCCTCTTTGTAGTCCGCGGTCAGAAACTGGTAGACAAAACTTTCAAGGTTTAATAATCCATACGTCCATACATCTATTTGTTGGCAGGAAGCACTGTTCAATGAAGCATGAGAAAGCAGAAAAAGTGTCTGCACTGTAGGAAGCCCGGAGGATAGCAGTAATGTAATGATCAACACAGTGTATCACAATAGAAAACTGCTTGAAGTGCATACAAACTGAGATAAACATTACATTGCTCCTTTGTAAAATTGTGGGTTCAGATATGCACACAAGGAAAACTTCTCAAAAGTTGTACTTAAAAAAAAAAGTAACCACATGTATAAACTCCAATAAACGAGTATTTAAAAGCAAATTAACAAAGGCGCTGAATGTGTGTCAAAATAGTCAATAATAACATCTGCATACAGGACTGCCACTCCACTCATGTTTGCGCATTAGTACAACGTACTGTGGTTTCAGTGCATTCAGCATGTTTCAGAAGCCATCATTCTCAACGACGCTGTACGGAGGTATATCCTTGCAGATAAAAATTGCAACAGACTATTATTTTTTGAGCATGCAGTGCATAAGATGGAAGTTTGCATACAAATGCCTGCTCAAGCTTGAGTGATGTCTCAACAAATGTATTCTGAGATTTATTGTGTTGTCAAAATAGTTCACACACTGTGCAACTTATATATGGCTTTTGCTTTTGTCAAGCTCTTCATCATCGTGTGTATTAAATCCAAAATGCATGCAAATATCTGCCCTTAGGCTTGATGGCGCTCGTTTCAGGGGGGCAGCTCCCATTATTGTTGTCAAAACATGTATTTTGGTCAACTGCGTTTCTGGAGTAGAGAAGCAGAAACTCAGTACAAGGCAAAATAGAGACTTTACGGGAGGACCGCTAGAAATAATGTTTAGTGAAAACCTTCACACATCCACTGAAAAAAATACATAGATTAATTGATACTGGATTGTTCAAATAAAAATAGCAATTAATCGGAAAATCATTATTTTTACCCAGCCCTGGTATCCATGTGCTTTTACAAGCTTTTTCGATTTCAGACAATTTATGATGTCATAATTTGCAAAAGTGCTGCCCAGACCTGGTGATGGACAGCTCAGCCCGAGCCACAGTCAAGATGGAGCATTTTTCAAAATCTTTCACTGCCCCTCCCAATCAAGTGGCCATTCAATTTGCACCTTACTATATACACAGTTTTTTATGTTGTAAAAAATGGCACTTTTTACAGTGTAAAAAATGGCGGTGTTTTTACAGCATACATTAAAGCTTTTTACAGCGCTCTAGTGAGTTACCGCTATCTACGGTGTAAAAAGATGTGTTTTTTACAGTGTTTTTTAGTATGCTAATGAGCCCCTCCTTCTGTTTTTCATAGCCAGTAAGTTCAAAGTTTCTGTAACTAATCATTGACGAGTAAAGCCAGTCCAAAGCAATACATCGATGAAAGGTGCCTGCCATTGTTGGCTGTAGATCTGTGTTTATGTGACAGCAAAGAACCCTTTTGGACACTCATGCTGAATGCCATTCAGCATTCATTATCACCTTAATGATGAACAAAATGGCTGTAGCCTATGCTACAAACAATTACAGTTTTTTAAGTATTTGTCATTATTATCTATTATCTATTTTGCATGTATAGACTTGCATAATGAACATAATGTACATAGGCGTGGGAGTGATGACATTCAAATGAGAAATGGTATAATCCATTTTGATTAAGGTGACTTAATCAATTGATTTGTGTCAATTACTGATATTTGTGTTTACTAGTTTGCAGAAATGTGCTTTACATTAACGATTTGTGTTAAAGCAATCAAAAACGATATAGTGTTTTGAACAAATTAGTTAATGTTGTGGGGTTTGTGCTTGCAGTTTTGAGAATGTGTTTAGTGTTTCAGGAATACAAAAACGAATAATAAAAAGAGAAATTAGAAGAAGTAGTAGAAGAAAAAGAAGAGGTAGACGTAGAAGAAGAAGTAGAAGAACTATAAGAAGTAGAGTTACTATCCAACATATAAAGGAAAAGTCTAGCCTATGTCATTTGTTTTCGCATGTAGTCCAGAAACTGAAGATCTGCAAGATCTTCTTTCACATTTACCAATTCTGTTTTCGGAACCCTTTACTGGCAGGTTAGAAACCATAGAGAAGAGCCTTCAATGGTCACAGGGCAGGCTAATTAACGTCCCTACAGCTGATCTTCTAATCTGGGATATTTGTGAATATATAGTTGAAGTCTGGAGCTCAACAAGGTAGGCCGGCGTGGCGCTGCTGTTAGGATTATTGATCATATAGCCTATATTAGTTGTTTACGCTTTATTTGAGAAAAGTCTATTTAAACCAGAATTTCCACCAGAAAATGTGAGTGTGTATTGCTTATATTAAGTGGCCAAGACATTCTCAAGTAATTATTTGTTTTAATGAATGGTAATTGATTAATCATTTGTTGGCAGATAACTAGTAATTAGCAAAATCTGGAGAGACGCTGAGCCTCGCGTTGTCCACTCAAACCTGAAGACTGTACTCCCCAAATTCAACCAACATGTCTCCTGCCCCACTAGAGGAGACAAGATGTTGGACCATGTTTACACCAACATGGCTGATGCATTTAAAGCCATTCCCATGATTCAGGCTGCCAGGCCCCACTCATTTTGATAGGGAGTCGAGGTCCCTCTCAATACAGAATTTCCAGAGAGCAACTTTCTTTTTTGAGGATCTGTGGTTTCACAGCACCACCGATGGCACAGATACTAAAATGTCTCTCTGCGTACAGTGAGACGTCGTTTGAGGTATGTAGCAATTTTTACAATATTGACAGTACCATCTTGTCTCAAATTATTGTAGCCATCCTGGAGGAGGGTTTGTAGTCAGTTATACTGTCGAATGTGGAAAGTAAATCTAACTATCGTATGTCTAATATTTTCACAATGTGTTGATGTTTCAGGCGGTTCCACTTGATCTCTGGGACATATTCCACCATCTCAGATGCTGCATTAGTTTATAATTAATTAATTAATTAATAAGGTACATATTACCATTAGACTTTGGTGGTGAAGGCGCGGTGAATTTGTATCAATATGTCTATTGAGTCGTAACAAATCAATACACCTCATTTACGACTCAATCTCATTAATGAGGTCAATGTACATCTTATTTATAGTTTCACTATTTATGTTTTAGGGGGAGGATTGTCATTCATGGGGGTATAGATGGGTATAGCCATCTAATTGTCTTCCTCCGGGCCTCCAACAACAGGAGCAGCACTGTGATGGACAGCTTTGTGGACGTGGTGGCCAAGTACAGTTCAGAACAGACCGTGGTGGCAAAAATAACTCGGTCTGCTTGATGATGAACATCTTCAGAGGCTTTCACAGAGGCAGTGCTCTCCGTTGGAAGAAGCACACACAACCAAAGAATAGAACGGCTCTGGGGGTGACCTGTGGCGAAGACTAAGCAATGTCTACTATGATCTGTTCAACTTCCTGGAGAGTGAAGGCATAATAGACATAGACAATAAAATGCGCATGTGGGGCTCTGCATTATGTTTATCTCCCACAAATAAACAGGGATCTAAATGATTTTATGGACTGTTGTCTGATATTCTCATGGACTCTTTGTTTTCCTGTCATTGTGAAAACAACAAATATATTTCATATATTTTATTATACCTTTTTAAATACAGAGAAAAACATGATGGAGGCGAAACCAACAGGACCATAGGGAAAGACTGAAGCAAGTACATGCAGTGCTTCACTTAACCCCTGACTGTCAATGAGCAAATCTTTTCTTAGTTGCCAAATCTGGGAATGCCCATGTTTTGTTTTGGGGTTTTTTTGGTCTGTAGTGATTTCTTCAGTGAAGCTTAATTACATTTATTGGAAAAACAATTTTCACTGTGATTCCCTTTGTATAATAGACATGGATTACTTATGAACATCAATTACATTTAGGTTGTGTTAAGATGACATTTCTTTGTGGAAACTCATGAGGTCATACCGAGTAATGATTTCAGTCAGGCGGGATAACAGATCTTTTTTTTCCTTAAAGGGCAAAATCTATTTATTTTTATGGAGCTGAGAATACAATAATATTATGATGCCAAGTACTGTAAAAAATAGGGTAAAGTAGGGTCATGTCTAAAGCAAACATATTGAAAGAAAAATAGTTTCGTTTTCTGAGCTCTAAATATTGGTTACTGTCCTACTTCATATATCTGTGAAGTATTATTGAGATGAAGTTTTAATATCCCCTCTAAGTTTGACATCTCAAAAAAATCATTTTATTGATGGTTATGACAAACTCAAATGTTGATTTTATGTCTTGGACATGGCTGAGAGTATCTGGTGGGACCTGAAACCATTTTGATCACATTAACATCACTAAAGCTACCCTGTCATTGAAGTGGGGAGTGGGACCAATGTGATTTTGTATTTTTGGAAGGTAACTTTCACTTTCATTCACTCTCGGAGGCTGAGAGAACTGGATCTGCCGGTCATTGAGAAACAACAGAGAAAGGAGAAACAGCAGGGTAAACCCCAATGTTCTCATTCTCATCAGAGGAAGATGCCTCATAATTAGGGTCCTCGTTAACATTATCCTCAGTCTCCTCTATGTCACTTTCACTGTCTGAGCTGTGACAAAACATCATCATCAGAAAACCTTTGTTTGGAGGTTATTTTCAGTTGAGAGAGAACATAAAGAGAGCACTCAAAACACCAAGAAATGTTTTACAAGGCAGCTATGTAAGCTCCCCTACGTTGTGTGAAGTATCAGGGGTTCTCGCGCTACTACAGGTATGGTTCTGTTAGGTTAGGGCCCTAAAGCATAGGGAAGTTTATTGAATATTATAAATTGCATGTGATAGTGACTTCAATATCAGCCAAAACAATCTAAACAAATATGTGTAAAATGTAAATATGTTTTATGTTTTTTTAAAGCTGAAACAGCCTGGGGTCAATTTTACAAAACCCATGTGTACAGGACATTGAAAACATATCATCATGTTAATTGCATATTTACTCAATTGTCCCCATTAAAGTAGGAAAAGTCATTAAATATGAAGCAAAAACAAGTATTTATTATAAATATGAACATATATTAACAACTATTTACAATCAGTTGTATTTACACAACTTTAAAATGAAATGGGGTCAAAAATAAAGAAAATGGGGTTCTTCCCTTTTGGTTATTTTTTCATAAAACAATTTAACCAAATAATGACAATAAAAAAAAAACAAATAACCATAAAAATCATAATAATAACATCAATTTGTTAAGCAAACCCAAACTGACCAGCCCAGCTAATGCCATTTTCCATTGCATCTTTAAATGGTAAATGGACTGCATTTATATAGCGCTTGTCTAGTCTATCAACCACTCAAAGCGCTTTACAATACTGTACATGCCTCTCATTCACCCAGTCGCACAAACACTGATGGCAGAGGCTGCCACGCAAGGTACCAACCTGCTCATCAGGAACAGTTAGGGGTTCAGTGTCTTGCTCAAGGACACGCTCTCTGTAGGAACCGGCGATCGAACCACAAACCTTCTGATTACTAGACGACCCGCTCTACCTCCTGAGCTATACTGCCTACTCAACTGGGCATTTTACTGATATCGTGCGGAAGTCGGAGAACCAGGCTACACGTATTTGCTGTTGAGAAATTCCAATTGTGGCTGTGTGGGAAACCAAACAGCAGGTACTTTGGTAAGCCCGGTGGCAAAGGCCAAAACATCACCCAGTTTGACATTGTTTTCTCCACCTGTAGAAAACATTAGAGATCAGTTTGATGAATACAAAATGTTAAGGCCATTAACAGCAATTTTAAGTTTGAAGAGATGTTTAAGAGGTGAGTATATTCATATTGGAATAGCCACTAGACCAGTGTTTCTGAAATAGGGGTACGTGTACCCATAGGGGTACTTGGAGGCTCTACAGGGGGTAATTTAGAGAAAATGGAAATCATGAAAAGTAGTATTCGGTAGGGGGAGCATGCCCCCGGATCCCCAAACGGTTATATTTTCATCCAGCAGTTACAGAAAGTGTTAAAATTATAAAAAATAATACTTATCATCAGATGAATGGGTACTTGAAAAAATAACCTGAAAGGGGGTTCTTTTGGCCAAAAAGGTTTGAGAAACACTGGACTAGACTACTGAAATGTGTTTTGGTATTGTTCCTGGTATAAGGTACTGAAAGCTGGTTGTGTCTCAGTACATTTACATTGTACAGAGTTACGTAGTGGCCTGGATAAAGAATCACCAGGAAATCATAACAGTACATAATGAATTATCAGTCAAGCAGTAGTAATTTAACTGGACATTACCCTGCTATACTTACTGTTGGAGGGCTGCATGAATTCGACTGTCGGCCGATCTGTCGACCGCCAAGAGCTCGTCTCTTTCACCCAAAGTCTGGATGAAATGCAGGGAGCCCTCCTCCACTGCTTCTCTGGCCCCTTGCACCGTAACAGCATTGCCTATCTAATGTTATACATTTGGAACACAAAAATATTTTATTACATTATGCTACAATAATCAGAATTTTCAACCACTATAAGGTTGCAAAAAATCTTTATACACTGGATCCTGTATTAACGTATGGGTCTCACTTCATATTAACTGTCTGTAATTCCTCAATGACATTAATCACCCATTGAAATACAAGTATGCAATATGACAAATGTATTACAGGAGTACAGATTATATGCACACATCAGACTGTATCTTAGCATAAAACAGACTACTAAATGTATTAATTTTAATGAACATAAATAATTTACTTGCATTTTGTAGCTTGGCCTTAAGTATGTCATCTAAGATGTCATCCACACTGGCAGGGAGAGGTGGTAAACCACAAACCTGCCTGTATAGGCGCTCTGACCAGAAGTCCGGTGACACCAACCCCTGCACTAAGCAAACTGTGATCATTTTGCCCACCACCTTGTATAGTCCTTTCTATAAGGCTGAAGATAAAAAAATAAGTAAGTATTACATTAAGATACAGTGACCATACAATGTTTTCATCCATACAACATGGCCTGATCTTATGAACAAAAACACTAGGTAAACACTCAAATAAGAGAGTCAATTTGTTCCAGAAAATGCGAGTATGCACTGCTGAACTGGTGAAGATAGTTGCAACAGCCTTCTCCAGACAATTACACTGGCTGCCAAACTGCATAAAAGTAAAACATCACAATAATAAGTACACAGGTGGCTAAATTGACATTGGGAAGGCTCCACAAGTGTGTAAATTATGCAAAAATGCAGGGAAATTCAAGGGGTTCACTTACTATTTTTTGCCACAGTATACTTTTCAAAAGTAAGAAACTTAAGAAGCTTTTCCCAGAAGCTTTTTTTTGTTGGTCTTCTTCGTCGTTTGGGTCAGGTCTTGTAGTCCTCTCGCCCCAGGTCCCGGTCGAGGGGGTCTCTCACCCTCTCCTCTCCGGGTCTGTGTGAGGGGTCACCCGGACTATACATCCGGGCACGCCCCCTGTAGCCACGTCATTGTCTCATCATCCAAAACCATCAGACCACGTGTACCGTTGGGTGCCCGGTATATTGGGCAATCCTGGGTAACGTGGTCTGCGGTTTGTTCCTCTGCACCACACTCGCACGCCACACTGGAAGCCAAGCCCCATCTGTGCATCGATGAGCGGAAGCGTCCGACGCCGATCCGTAGGTGGTTTAGCCTCACCCACGCTGGTCTGGGTAAGTCCATTCCGGTGGGGAGGGGGCCGGCAGTCGGGATAAAATCACGGAGTCTGGAGGCG
>OMKK01087224.1:0-16150 GCA_900302305.1 Polymixia japonica
CCCCCATGCCCCTCATTTCTATAGGGCTTAAATATTTGAGAGATTTGATGTGTGTGTGTGTGTGTGTGTGTGTGGAGGGGGGGAGGTTAAGAGGATGATGGAAGAACTGAGAAAAGCTTTTAAGGCAGGTAGGAGTGGACAGAACAAGATGTGAGGACAGGAGATGAGATGAGAAGAGGGTGTAATGGAAAGATGGAAACACAACAAGGAGAGAAGACTCCTGTGTTGTGTGTGTGTGTGTGTGTGTGAGTACATGCTTGTCAGTGTGTATGCAAATACGGGTCTATGTGGTGATGGATATGTCCGTGTGTTAGCACGTGCATGTGTTTGTGTGCTTGTGTGCCATATTTGCACGTGTCTGTGCACCAGAAAGTAGAGAAGGTTAAAAGATGAGCGTCTTCCCATCACCTGATCTGCTGTGACATCACTCACCTCTTCTGCACTGACTGACTGGGGTTTCTAATAGCAACAGGAGAGGTGGTTCATTTGGTGATGCGGATAGAGCTCCGCCCCAAAGCCTCTACCGCATGCATGTCAGTGAATGCACTTGAATTGGCCGTGCAAGGTAATGTTTGGCATTCACTGGGGAATCTTCTCAGTGCCCTCTGTTTCCCTGTCCTCAACAATCCATGTCTCTGTTTTCTATACAACAGTGAGATTCTAAAGGCTTCAGGATCTTTGCAACTTTCCAGGGACTGTAAGCGTTCATGAAGCGTGAAAAACATGAAATGTTTATCGTCAAAATCTTCACACTCAATTATAATGCAACCATGGCGACCTGGTCAAGAAGGCAAGCATGACATTTGCTACTAATGAAGGTTTCCTCACCGCCTGCTGGGTTGAAAACATCATGTTTGACAGAGGTGGTGGAGTGATTTGACAGACATGTTTGTAATTATTCAATGCAAAAGAGCCTCCCACATATTCCAGAGGTTGTTGTTTTGACAAGTTCCTCGTACAAACCTACAGCTAAAGTTCCTTAGCTTAACTTTTTGGAAACCAGGCACAGTGTGGTTGAAAGTGAAACTTTATCTCAACCTCCTAAAGTGTTGATGCCATGGTTTCAAGGAACAGAAGCCATTTTTAAAAAATATTTTAAAAGTTTAATTTCATTATGTCAGGAAACTTTGTCTGTAAAGAGTAAACTATACAAGTACGCTATACCATAACTACCTAAGTTCAAATTCCATCTCTGACAGGCCCGTTTTCCATCTCTGTCAACCATCGTTGTAATGCCTGGAAGGAAAGATCCAGCAGGCCATGAATAAAAGAGTATGACACGTACCATGTCTGTGTCAGATACTGGACCAAAGCTGGTGACATAGATGTCAGTCTTGACCTCCGTTACCCGGTCTGTGAAAACAAACAAACAATAAAAAACAAAAACAATAAACGTAAGTTAGAAATTTAATTGCAAAAACAAGATCTCTGTGTTTTACAAGCACTTACTCTTGGAATTATTTTGTCCTAACAATCATTAGTCCTGATAATAATAATAATAATAATAATAATAATAATAATAATAATAATAATTCATTTTATCTATAGGCGCCTTTCTGAACACTCAAGGTCACCGTACAAAGCAAGGCAATAAAAACAATCAATCACTCAATCAATCATAAAAGCCAACAAAAAAAAGCCAATAAAAGCGCTATGCTTTTATTAATTTCTTTTATATTTACTCATCAGGAAATGTTTATTGTAGCTCCTCCCCTTTTGTGACACCTTTTCCTGTCCATGTTTCCACTGGTCTCCGCTCACCTCTGCCTCTTTCCTGCAGTGTGTGTGTGTCCGTCTTCATCAGCCCCGTTACTTGGTGTACCCCTATAATTCATTCATTTATCCATAATGTGTCTTGTATGTTCTGTTAATATGTCCTGTTGTTGTTGTCACTTTTGGTCTGTAACTTTAAGTATCCATGTTTATCTAGGTGTGGTCTATAATATGATATAATATTATTATACTATGCAATATACTTCTTTAAATTCTAAATAAAATATCAAATATTTTTATGTTCAGCCAAGAGTCCTTCATCATGTGGATATCAAACCTGCATTATACTTAATAGTTCAGAGTTTAAAAAAAATGCAGTCTCTGTTATTTCCCCATCACATCTATAATGTCTGTTTGTCATTTTTGTTTTGTGGCTTAAAAATATTTTTGAAAAACGTTTTGCCCTTCTATTCCCCCCGTTGGGTGCTCTGAGAATATGCATTACCAATTTAAATCTTGTAAGAACTTTACTTTTACTGAGTCAGTTCACACGTCACATCCATAACTCTGGAATTGCCCGGCATCATCATAATGACGTTCAGTCGACTAATACATTTGTACATCAGATTTCTGTGTTGACTCCTGCATTACAAAACAAGTCGCTTGCACTACAACCG
Source organism: Polymixia japonica (assembly GCA_900302305.1). Classification (NCBI taxonomy): domain Eukaryota; kingdom Metazoa; phylum Chordata; class Actinopteri; order Polymixiiformes; family Polymixiidae; genus Polymixia; species Polymixia japonica. The sequence continues at coordinate 2,391 of OMKK01087224.1, forward strand.
CTGGGGTTTATATCTGCATACAGTCGTTAAAGACAACCTGAAGCCTATGCATGCTTGTCTTTTTAAACTTGGCTCACAAGGGGGCAGTACGGAGCAGCGTGCAATATGCTCTAAAGACACTTATCTTAACATGGTCTGAACACATGGAGAATTTTCTTGCCAACATGTCAGCTTGAGCATATAATATACATGTCATCGTCATCAGACATTTGATCTGTAACGTAGTGCCCCAGATATTCAGTTTTATTACAAACACATAACACTTGATCTGACAGATAAAAATCTGTGAAGTTGAGGTCCTTAATCAGAGCAGACATTCAGCAGCTGTTGAAACCCTGCGCTGCCCGGAGAGAGAACAGCCAGATCCTCGGCAAACATAACATGGTTTATTAGGGTGTTACCAGTCATACAGACAGTTTTGCAGCCTCTTAGTTGGTCAGATAAATAATTAATGTACATATTAAACATAAAGATGAGAATAATGATGAACATTATGATGAGTATTATAATTCACAACTACGTGAGTAAGAGAGTACCTCCACATCCAAGAAAAGAGCGGAAACAATGTGATATTTGAGTCTTTCTATCCGCGGGGTGATGGTGTTACTGATAATCTGTCCCTTTGACACGTCTGTGCTGAGTAACGAGCAAAATGTGCCGAGATTTACAACGATAGAGCTCTCTGACTTAGTGAGTCCGCCAGAGCATCTGTCCCTCTGCTCAGAACAGAACAAAAGGACTTGACCAGCTGGAACTTTGAACTTTGAACTAAACCAAACAGTAACATTTCTGCAGCCTGGCCCTGAAAACAACCTACAGCTTTCTGACCACATCTACTGGGAAGTATAGCTGCTCTTAACTGAAGGCTTATCGTTTCGAAAGTTGTCTTGTGGTTTATTAGTATTTTTAATCTTACAATCATTTTAATCTTACTTTAAACTACCCAACTGAAAAGCTAGTTGGTTTGTTCTTTTGCGAAGATGGCGGCATCAAGACTTTATTAACGTCTGACAGATGCAACAGTGACATTGTCAAATCGTGGTGCCGTCTGTTAGAGAACAGTGAGGCGTATGAACACCAGTCATACGAACACTATTAAATCCCAAACAGAAAACAGACTTGGAGCCACGTTGATGCCCGTCTTAAGATCGCCACCTGTCCGTCTGCAACGGCTGACTGCTATTGTTTGGCACATCGAAATAGATGCTGTGACGCATTAGGAGATCGCTATCACGCAATTAGGTGTTTCCGGTAATATTATTGACCACTTTAAGTATCGTATATCGCATTTTGACCAAAAAGTCCATTACAGGTCGACACAGTGATGACCGCTGCTTTGGAGAACAGGCTTTCTGAGAAATGGTATTATTATTCAACTGCAGAAAATAGCCTAAAAAGTGAATTTACCGTCCTCCTTTTCACTCTCGATACTCGGTTTATGTTAGACAAGAGAAGTTTGAAATCATAAAAGTGATTGAATTTGATGTTGCATGGTTTTGCATAACGTGGTGTCATGAGACATTAAGTTGCAATATCTAATAAACGCCGTTGTTATTAATATAAATAGTATGTTCGTTATTATTACAATCCATTTTTACAGAAGTGTTAATCTACCTTAATAGCTTTTTATATTTTATTCTAATGTCAAGAGGTTTTTGTACGAGTGAAGAATCATTTTAAAAAGGGGACATCAAGCTTTATGAATTATAAACCATTTCTAAATTTGCACATTTAAAACTGTATGATAATTGTACATCAACAGTTACATTCATTGCTCCTCATCAACATTTATTTTAGCTGTGATTAATCACAACCAATTTATAGTTTATTATTATTACTGACTTCATCAGTCCTGTTGAACTAGAACAGCCTAAGATGTCTGGAGGTGAAAAGAAAAATATACATTTGGTCTGAAACAGAAGATCTTTGGTTTAAATGATGTTTGCCAATAACACAAATGAACAGAACTTTAAAGTGAATGCATTGTTTTGAAATTACAAAACAACTTCTGTATATATTCAGTTTTCAAACAGTAGTTTGAAGTCAATGTTCATGTTAATATGATTTGAATAGTGGAACACATGCACATCATTTCTTTTGACATCCACGACAGTTTCCACACAAGCTTCTGTTCAATCAATCAACATTTAACGACTCTCAGACGAACGTAATAATCAAATGTTGCTTTGGCTTAAGAGACTGGCTACGACTGTGCAGAAGCACCATGTATGAAATGTGAATTTCTTTTCAGTCAGAAACTTTCTTTTGGCCAAATTTCCTATTGAGACTTATCGACAAAGCTCAGGCCGCGTGGGAACGATAAACTTTGATGTCAAGTCCAACTTTTCCATTTTCAATGTGACACCTGCATTTTTGATTGATGCCTTTATATGCAGTCCGTCTATCTAATGCAATCCATTTGTAATCTTGTTTCAACTTTAAAATCCCCGGCTCCTGCAGAGAGCGTGTTGAAGTGTCCTTGAGCAAGACACTGAACCCCTAACCGCTCCTGATGAGCAGGTGTTGTAAAGCGATTTGAGTGGTCGGTAGACTACAAAAGCTCTATATAAATGCAGTTCATTTACCATATAATTGTCCCTTCCATATTGGCAAAAACCTAACAATTATTATATATGACTACTGCACAAATATACTATGTGTTACTACTCCAGGTGTGTGAAGTGTCTCACCTCCCAGACCAGGTCTGAGTCTGTTGTCATAACCATCCAAAAGACTGTCCAGGATCTTAGTGAAGGTTTTGATGTTGTTTTTGAAGGCATCTGTTGCATTGGATTCAGCTTTTGACCTAAATGGTGGACAAGTGTGTGAATATGATAGAGTGACATAAAGAATGAGGGAGAAAGAGATGTTATTACACAATCTACAGTATTGTGCCTCAATCTACACTATTATTTGCAATTCTTCAATATAATTTCGTAGGCCTACATGTTAAAACGTTACGCAAATTATGTCCCGAATCCAAGTAAAATTTTAATTGCTATGGCAACAGGCAATATCATCAAAATGGTTAATTCATTGAATGAAATAACAAATACAGACAATTTACACAGCAGACTAACATGAGAAGTCTAGTAAAAAGACCAAGGAGGTTTTATGTAAAGTTTGTTTCTCTTTCAACTCTGGTTGAAACATATCTTATTTTTTCAGTTTTAATCAGACTAACAAGTCCAAATATGTTTGTGTAATGTTTCTAACAACGTATGTTTTCCTTCACAAGTTGTAGCATTTGCTCTTGGGTTATTATTGCACTATTTTGTTGCATTCGATGTGGAGACAGACTTCCAATCTGTGGATGTGTGCGTTGTAAACCTCCTTCACCCTCTATGTCCAGAAGAGATCATGTCGACACAGCTCATGAACATTTCCAAAAATAAAATGATTAGTGCTTCAGGAAGTCTAGCCTTTGTTTTAGTACTAATGAATCCGTCCCATCGCTTCAACAGTGACTGTACGCACACGGAATAAGCTGCCCAGGCAGTCGAGGCAGTATGATGGAGAGAAACTTACCTTGACTGCCACAGTGCGATCAAAGACAGGAACACCACTATGAAATTTGAGCCACATTGTCCTTTCATCGCTGAAACCTAAAGGAGATGGGAACAGCAGCGCGTCAGGGCGCGTAATGGCACCACAGAGAAACGGTATCTATACAGTCTGTCATAGTCTGTGGTTCATAAAAACGATACAATAATAATGAATAAAATATACCAAAAAAGAGTCTTTAGAAGGGTTAGAACTCAATTGTGAAATATAGCCCAATTTATTATCTTAAAACTGCCTGACTATATAGGATCCGATATTTTCCGAGCTCTTCATTGTAGATCGTGTCCAATGTAGAAAGCATTCATGGATTCCTACCTGGACGGCGACAGGTGTCCTTTAGTTTGTCGATGCCAATAGCCAAGACTGAAAACTAATGAGACGCAGTTTGGGAACACACCCAGAACAGCCTGTTACAGATTGTTTCTAAATGTAGAAGTAGAAACCAGAACGAGAAGACCAAGTGCGGTTACTGTCCAACGTGTCCATCCGTTCTGTCATCTCTACCGACAAGGAGTCTCCATATATACAGTATGTTCACATGAGAGACTCCCCATGCATCCAAGTGTGGCACAAGCTACTGAAGAAGAGAAGAGAAGCGCAGCAGCACCGCTGGGTCCTAGAGGTAGATCTACATCGCCGAGCAGCGCTGGGTCCTAGAGGTAGATCAACATCGCCGAGCAGCGCTGGGTCCTAGAGGTAGATCTACATCGCCGAGCAGCGCTGGGTCCTAGAGGTAGATCTACATCGCCGAGCAGCGCTGGGTCCTAGAGGTAGATCTACATCGCCGAGCAGCGCTGGGTCCTAGAGGTAGATCAACATCGCCGAGCAGCGCTGGGTCCTAGAGGTAGATCTACATCGCCGAGCAGCGCTGGGTCCTAGAGGTAGATCTACATCACCGAAGCGCAACACTTCGATCGCGATTAAACGTCAAATCCAAATAACGCTGTCGTTCTGCATCAGCACCAGGAGATACCAGTGAGAGTTGGGCGGACACAGGCATTGGTGTCACTTTCCGCAAAGGAGGCGTGCCATTGGCCATTTTTTAGGTTGAAAAGACGTTGAATAGACGTTTAGGCTAAACCTAAACAATGTTTTTCCCATTGGATTGTTAACACTATCTCTGCTGGTGTGTGAGGATGTGATGGAGTGGAGTCTCCATTCAACACTGATGGTATTAATCATCCAAGGTAAGACCGTGGTGATGGTCTGAGTGAGGTTGAAATAGATCGTAAGTTATGACTATAACTATGGATCTATGAGACTGAACAATGACCGTCACCATCTCTTGTCGCTCAGAACGGCTGCGGCGTTCCAGGCAAGAGGAGGAGGTGTGTCCACCTGGGGGCTTTTATAAACTGTGGACCAAGCCTCCAAGGTCAGTCACATGACTTTGTTGCTATATGGTCTCATGGATAGGTAGAGGATTGGCATCATTCAAGGTAAGACCGTGGACGTCCCATATCTGCTATGTGTACAGTATGAGCCCGAAGAGGAGCCTCAACCGGCTTTAGCAGAACTGGACGAGTGACCAAATACGTACTCATTGTTACAGAATGGAGAGTTTTAGTGAGTAACCTCAGCTAACGTTGCTACTAGCAACCTAGCAAAACCTTTAGCGATTCAACAATAAAGCAAACAAGTTTTTGGCTCAGGCTCAAAGAGGCTGTTTTAACGGGACAGAATAGTTTTATTGGCCTCGAACTATGGGAGGAGATATGCAACGAGATGAAAATATGTATTGGCCAGGACGCCAGGCCTCGGTATACAGATGCGTGGAGCCAATCAGTGAGAACCTGGTACTAAATTCAACTCCACCCTATTTAATCTCCACATAAGAATAGATGGAAATGGATAGACTGATATATTTCCAGATTGCAATGCAATTGATTTCCTCGCACTGTTGCTGATGCTTAATACCATAATACAACCCTATATACATAATCAGAAGCAAATTATGGATTTACCTTTACAATCACTTTAAAGCCATTTCTCTGATTGCCATACTTCACTGCCTGGTGGTACTTTAGAGGAATCTCACCACCAGCAGCCATTTTGTCATCTCTGTGATGGTGCTGTGGGATATAACCTAAATCATTCATAGTCATTCATATAATTTCTAACTGAGTTCTTTCTGTGTGAAGCCCATATGTTGCCCATTGAACAAGGATTACTGGCAAACCTGGTAATATATTTCTTATAAATTTCTGGATGTTATTACCTTTGTTAGCAAGTGTGACTTCCAGTCAGTAGGTGATTCAATTGTGAAATGAAAGAGTGAAATGTTAATTTCCACACCCATAAGGTTGGGATGCCTAACCTGGTACGGGGTGAACATGTGGGATTGTGGGATTCAACCCTAGAGTAAAGGGTTAGGGGCAAAGTTATACCAACAAACCAATATACTAACAAACTTCCTCTTCTTCTGTCTCAGAAATAACTCTTACTGTTGCTTTCTGCTCTGTCCACAAATGTACCTAGTAAAGTAATGTTATAGTCCTCAGCAGCCAACCTCCACAGGACACACACTAGTTTTACAGCTAAGCATACCTGCCTCTTCCTTTCATAAGACTCATGTACTGCATCTTCTCATGGCACAGCGAGTCGTAAGCTACTGCTCTCTGTTTTTCATGGGGCAAAATGTACATCTTAATGTAAATCCACCACCATTTGCCAATCTCTCCACCCCAAAGCTGTCTTTAATTGTGCCTGCCTGAAAATATTTTATTCCCAGTCTTTTGTCTTCAAGGACAAAAGCAATTTCACTATCTTCCTTCCTGTCAACAGTCTCCTGCCAGCAAGGCCTTGATGACAGTGAAGATGTACTAAGATCTACATCGTATGTCAGGGCATTTTACTCTTGCGTTACCAAAGATAGTCTTTCCTTGCTCTGTCCTGCTATGACTCAGGCCATGGAGCTGATAATGGGTATAATTACATGCACACACATACCCCTGATTACTGTGAATTATCAGATTAAGGTGATAGTTTGATTAAAGCATTTACATGGTTCAAAGTAATGCTATTTACTCTAATAACCCGGGTTTACATATATTTGATAGATTAGCCCTCAGCTATCTGAAAATCACACAAAAATGGTAAAAGTTTTGTCAGATCACATTGAAATGAGTACTGAACACACATGCAAAATGTATTATTCTTAAAATAAGCTTAAAACAGAAGATGCTGTAACTAAGTCATGTTGTCAGGGATCAGGCCGGTTCAGATGCAGATACAAACCAGCGGAGACAGATTAAAAGTTCCAAGTCTTTACTGAAGATGGCAGGTAGGTTCACAAACACAGGCAGGCTAAGGTACAACATCTGCAGGCTGAAGAATAACTAGAGAATACAGGGAACATAGGTACAGGAATACAGGCAGGCAGGAACAATGGGAATCCTAGTGGACAAGACAGGAACAACAGGGTCTGAAATGACAAATAAGACACACACAGACAACATAACCTTTCATTTATAATGTCCATAATTCTCGGCTGGGAAAGAGTCTGAAGAAAGAAAAAATATATAAATAAAAATATATATATATACGACCCAAAATCACCAAGATCTCTGTGTTTGGTGAAATATGGCGGTGGAACTTTTACTTTACGATCTCCAGAATTATTACAAATGACTAGACGTCCCCAGGTAATCCTAGTCCCGTGTGAACAGATAGAGAACAAAAAGAGATTGTAACAACAGAGGTCATGAGAAGGTCATGACGCATGTAGCACGTAACTCTCAACTGTCCTCATATTGTCACTTATGTAACCATAGAAACTGCCACCAATTCATCAAAACCTCCTCTGTCACCTTTCTGACATCTAAAGAACTGAATGAAAGCAGACTAAGATGATAAATAGTTAAATAAATTTAACATTTAACAGAAATCAGGTTGTGTTATCCAGTTGATGACCTATACAACCTATTATGATTAAGACCAGAACAACAAAATATATTCAGTAGAAATTGCACTGGCAAACATTTTCTTAAAAAAACGCTAGGAATTCAAACACTTCCCAAACTATATATAATAATAATATAATATAGTGAATAGAACGATATCAAATCTTTCTTAAGAACCAGCCAGATTCTTCAATGGTTGTTTCAAATTAAATGTTGTGATACACAACCACACATTGTGAAATACTGTCCCTCCACCAGACCTAACACAACACATGGGGCTTTCTGTAAGTTGGCAGACAGATGAGCTGTGACAGGTTTAGCCCAGTATGAAAATTCCACCTGAGGCTATGGAGGCCTCCATTTTATGATTAGCTTGGCCCTTGACGGTCCTAGCATGTTGGTTTAGTGACACACGAGTAGTGGATAGTCCTACACATTCACATCAATCCTAAACTCAGAATGCACTTTGCATCTGGATAATGTTAGATTTTGCTAACCTTGTGTAATACAGATGTTAATGGGGTGTTGTGCCACCATAAGCCACACAACAGTCTCAATACGCTAGATTTCACAAATGCCTGAAACTTTATAAAATGGACGTGACACCATTTTTCCACAGGAAATCCTATAATTGTGTTTTGATGATGGTTGTGGAAAACATGTTCATATTGATAAAAAAACATTCAATGACTACTCCTGCCCTGCAGGGGGCACCAGCACAGACATTCTTCACCATTGAATGAATGTGATCAGTATAAATTATTTTGTACGTATAGACCCTTACTTTTTACTCCTTAAAGTATGGAGAGAGATTTGTCTCATAATTATTATTAATATTAATGGGAATCAACTTGTGTCTTGTAGAAGTTAACTTATGTCTTGTAAATTGACATTTGAATGAATGTGCAATGATTTCTACAAATGCATATGAATCCAAATTTTACATTTTGCACAAATGCCTAAAAAATAAAAAAATAAATAAATGTCCATCCGCATATAGTTGCAATAAGACAGTCAGTCTCAAATCTAAAATGGGCTTGTGAACTGGGAAGTGACACGGGTGCATTGATTGACGTAGTTTTGAGACAATCTCTTTTTTTCTTTTTTTTCACAAAATGTCTTCTTCGGTGGTGTTTCGGTAGTGGTGTTTCCACTTCCTGCACATTGCTAGATAGGCTCTTAACCGTCTGCAGCTAGCTAGCAACACAATTCAGAAAAATGTTGTTTAATTGGGAACACCCCAGTACTGTGACCAACTGGGAGGATGATCTGAAGTTAAATATGAAGACATTTTTAATTACTTTGTCCTGTCACTTTGTCCTGAGTTGATGGAGCTACTATTCGAAACACAAACCAAGAGACCATATGGTTTTAAGGCATATGTTAGCCAGTCAAAGACCCTCAACCACTCGGCACCGGTACCATGGAGACAGACGGTTGTTTGTGTATTGCTGGCCAGGCCAAGTCGTGCAGCCACTCGGTGGCTATATTGTGGAAGGTAAGATCTGTCACAGTAGCTCAGTTCACGGGAATTCTGCCACATCCTATGGAAAAGAGAGTGAGCAGGTGGCCTCCAAGTGGATGGAAGATAGAGGGTTCAGGGTGGAGAGCAGAGGCACTGTAGTGAGTGCCAAAGACCCTTGGCTCTCTCTGAGTCTGGATGGAGTTCTCAACAGCACTGAACTTCTACAAATCAAGTGTCCTGCACTCAGCTGAAGCTGAGTGGATGAGAGGTTTATAATATAACATAATGTACTTGTTTTTGTCAAAACAGCACCATTAAGCAAAAATTAAAAGAAATGGTTGATGAATAAACTAGGTGTGTGATATAAAATCCTATGATTTCATCTGTTTTTTATGTACCATCTTAAACCTTTTTTTCTTGTAGTTGCTCCTTCCATGTTTGTTTACAGTTTTTTAACGCTTCCGGACTTCCCCTGGTAACCATAGTAACCCTGTATTTCACATCTCAATGCTATGAACTGTGGGTAATTCCCTCAGGCAAAGTCTGCAGAAATGCGGACTTACAGAAAGTGTGCATAAAGGGCTCAAAAAGTCTACAAGAGAGCCCTCATGCACTTGGTGATTTGACAGTGGGACAGACCTAAGCCCTCGCAGACTTAGTGGGAACGCGCTTCAAAGTCCGTGAGTCTGTGAGTCTGTGAGTCTGTGAGTGTGGACATTGAGACTGAGCCCCTTTTGGCTTCATGCGCTGGGTGAGCAGCTTTCATTCAAATGAATGGGCGGCCATTTTTCCGTTCATCCTCCAGTTAATATGGAACTTCCTTGCTGGACTTGAGTGCGGAGCAGTAGATTGGCTCTACACCACCATCGAAGAAGAAACTGAAACCTTGGTTGACACGACCAAAAAACAAACCAAAACCTCAGTAGACACGCATCGATCAGTAGTTAGTCAGATCAGTAGTGTGTGAATCACACATCCAAAACACTGTGAAATTTGTCTCAAAATTCAGAAGAGAAAAAGAGATTGTTTCAAAATTACATCAATGAATGAACGCGTCACTTGATCTACAAATGTAGATTCAACAGTTCACAAGCCAATTTTAGATTTGAGACGGACTTATTACAACTATATGCATATGGACATAGGAAAAAATATATATATTTTTTTAGACATTTGTGCCTAATTCAAATGTTAATTTACAAGACACAAGTTGACTCCTTAATTAGTATTAATAATTATGAGACGAATCTCTCCATATTAAAGAGGCTGAACGGGATATTGGGATATTTTTCAAATTAAAAAAAAAAATTGTTTTGGTCCTGGATGGTCAAAGTATAGTTCTTACATAATCTATGAACTGAATCTCAGATTTACCTCCTTCTGCAACATAATCTATAGTTTACCAGCAGTAGATTTAGGAGCCATTTCCATTAATTGCATGAACTGAAAAAGCTTATTTCAGTTAAAAAGTTATTAGCTACCACAAAAAGTAACCCGAGTACTCCAACACCGCTGAGGAGTGGAGTATGGACCACTCTGGGGCTGTAAACGTCCTCACATAAACTGATATTCATCACTCAGGAGAGCTTGTATTAATGGCCGCACTGTAGTGCAGCATAAAGCCATCAGCCGAACTCACATTACATGGTGAAAAACAATAATGCTTCTCTTAAAATAGAAAATGTTGTGTTCCTCAGTTGTCCACATCCACCCAGCCTACTGGGCAATGTGTTTGATAGCTGCAGTCTGCAGTCAGACGTCAAGCTGAGGCCCAGTACTTATCAAGAACAGCAGTGAACTGGAATCCCTGTTTACCTTTTGCAAAAGGTCAAGGGGGTTCTTCAGACAATGTAGGCAATACAAAGATTGTTTCTTTTAAGGAAACTAAATGGCTTTGACGTGAGAAGAGGATGGTTTACACCAGTCTAGTGGAAAGTTTCCTACAACATCACATGCTGGTACAGAAATACTGTATAGGGGCTGCGATCAAAAGCAAGCAACACAGCCAGCAAGATTATACAGAAGCAGTTTAGCTGTAAACCACACAGACCAGGAGGAAAGCACCATTCTACCATTTACCCCTTCCTCTTGGGGTTAATTGCTTTATTAATATACTGAACATTATAAACACAGCGTGTGATCATTTATGAATTTTTCAAACTTATAATGGACATATGAATATAAATCTTTCTACACAGGAAAATAAACATTTTAACAATTGAATCAAAGGAAAATTATAGCAAACAATGAATGCAATTGAATTGAATGAATGCGGACTTGGAGTAGAGTCAAAATGTGGATTTACAACTGTTGGTTTTTTTTGTCTGGTCTGAGGATTAACTCCGTTATAAGGATCTATCACTAGTTGAGCAATATATATATATATATATACTGTATACTGTACATATATATATTGGTTTTTTTGTTTGTTTTGTTTTTAATCTCACATTTAGGTTGATTTAACCCTTTTTTATCATGTACTAAAAGTTAAAGAAGATTAGAATGACCCTTTGTCAGAAATAGCTATATTTTATATGCTGTGTTTATCATTTTGTTCAGTGTAGTTCAGGACCCTTCACAAGAAGATACAGGTAACCACGGCAACCAGAAACATCTTTAAGAGGTATTTTATTCTATCCTGTCTTCTTACTAAAGAAATGACTTTTTTATTAGATATTATTGACCGCTGCTGTTTTTATGATGTCTACGTAACATATGTATTTATTGTTATTATTTACCACTTTCATCCCAAACATTTATTATTACAGACCGACTTATTTACTGTCTTTATCTCGTGTATTCTAAGTTTTTAAGTGTCTGTGAAGCCAAAGATGAATTTCCACATGACTGGACAGTAAAGATGTTCCAGGTCAGTATGTCTTTACTGAGACGCTTGATGAGAGCAGCTCCAGGGTCCCATGAATACAACACCTGACTGACTGACTGCTCTACTTACAAACTAACAGTGATTGTTGAACAGCAGCAGCTCTGTTATCCACGTGAGAGAAGACTGCTGGGAATCATTAGGGAATAAGCGTCTTCTGCTTCTCCTGCATAATCTATTCCTGCCTTAATACATTTTGCTTATCGCTTAGAGAGATATTAAACATTTATTCATTTTACAAAGATGTGTTTTTCCACTTCCCTCCATTTTGTCTCATATTTGCTCCTTGCTGTAATATAATTGTAGGGTTGAATGTGAACAAGTGATACCTTTGTTTTATTTGGTCTAAAAACGATGTCAAATTTCTGGCGTAACATTTACTGCCGATATTTACATCCAGCTTCTATGGGTGAATGACTGGGACACTAAGAAATCCTGACAGCCGTACACACTGGCCTGTGTGTGTGTGTGTGTGTGTGTGTGTGTGTGTGTGTGTGTGTGTGTGTGTGTGTGTGTGTGTGTGGCAGTTATGGGGCTTCAGACAAATTAAGGTGCCTGGTAGTGACAGGTCAACCTTTTACAATGTAGCTTAATGACAGTCGACAGAGTGTGTTGCATGAATCCGGCCTGTTGTTGTCTGCCATGTTCTAGATGTTGCTTCCCTCAAACGTGTCTGTTTGTAGGATTCAGCTTCTACCTCCAGTCCTCCAGTGACACTGAGTGTGTTAGAATGAGACAACTCTTACTTATTTTTCTGTACTGGGTCGTCCCTATATTTTGCACCCTGCCTATATAGACCGCATTTGCTGAAATAATCGATTGTATTGTAGAGAACTATCCCGAGATGATGTTTTTCAACCTCATTTTCTGAAAGGCAGCGTTGCCATTTAAAAAATGTACAGTATGCTCCACAAAAACATGCTGCATAGAGCATTTACACGAAACAATCACCCCACAGATGAGTTAATATCCCCACTTTCAATTAAATTGTAATTTGTGTGGGTGATGATGTGACTTAGACTTGTTCCAGTAAACACAGATAGTGTCACGTTGCGTGTTTGGATCTTTGAATTTCCATGCTCAGCTGTTTTATTCCAACAGTCAGTTTACACCCTTATATTATCTGCTTGGTTTTCCATTATGTCTCAAAATGAGCTATTGTAAAATCCCTGAGAGTCTAGAGATTTAAATTAACTCCAGAAGATTGGCTGAAAAAGACATTTGTTATTCAGTGATCTGAGTCTAGTCTGTCCAGAGCTGGAGAGACTGTCTATTGACAGATGGCTGGACTGGGACTAGTGAACAATGTGTGCTGGTTTTAATAGCTTGATAATTGAAGGTTTACAGGGTTTAAAGGACTGCGTGACTGTTGAACACTGAAACTCTCTGATGAATGCGTTACATCGATCAGATGTGTAGCAGTGAGGTCAAGGTCAAACGAGACATGCGTGAATCCTACAGAAGGGACTCCGGGTCTCACTGAGGTTTCCTCGCTGGATTTCATTTGACATTAACATAAGTTAAACATGCAATTCACCAGGATTTTCTAAATTTTGTATTTCACCTCTGTTTTTTCATCTATTTAAGATTATAATAGCCCACATAAAGAATACAGGTCAGAGGAGACTTTTCCTATTCTGATATGTTTTACTGAATATGTTCTTGCAGCAGGGTCCCAATTTGGCCTCTTTATTTCAACATAATTCATATTAAAAGAGGTAATAATTAGCGGTAGGCTACAGCTACAGTCATTAGGAGCAGTCCCATCAATTACCAAACAATCAATACATCTGTCCTTTCTAATCAATGTCCATCCTACCAGCCTGCTCTCTGTCATGAGTAGAGCTCATATCTCCTGATGCTCCGAGTTTCAATCCTCAAATGTGTTTGAACATTGTCTGTTCAAATAAACGTTGACATGTAATCAGTAAATCAATTCTCTTTC
>OMKK01087228.1:0-20725 GCA_900302305.1 Polymixia japonica
GGTGTGTCCGCCTCTCTCTCTCTCTCTCTCTCTCTCTCTGTGTGTGCGTGTGTGTGACGTGTGTGACAGAGAGAGAAAGTGGCTTTTCAAAAAAGCGAAAGAGAAAAGAAAAGTTTCCAGATATGTAATATTTCCTTCAGCTATTATATTATGCGGGCAGTTACATGGCAACAATATTAATGTCAAGGCTTCTATGTTGTATTTGACCAGAGCCTCGACAGGAAGTTAACAGTGTTGTGTTATGAATGTCTATAAAAGGATATAAGGTCCGGCTGCAGGACGCGTCGCATGTTGATGACGACACGGTAGCGACCCGGTCGCTTTAGCAGCTGCGGCTTCTATCCTTTGACAGGTTTTACTATATTTATATTTAATAATTTTGGTAAGGAAGTTTTTCTTTTTTCAATTGCACCACTGATCTTACGAGTGGGAATTCGTAATTTCGTAACGAACGTTTGGTTGCGACATGGCCGTCTAGTTACGTTAGTCACCAGTCTAGACACGACTGGGTCAGGCCGCCCTTCTCTGGGAAATGATTTCTTTTTGATAAAAGTTGTGAACTGTGTTAGATTATATACACGTTACGTGACCTGCAGGCGGAAGTGGTTTGTTCAACCAGATAGAAACAGCTTCAATGCACAATCATTTCTGCATGATATTCCTGTTTGACGCAGATTGAAGATATCACATAACGTTGTTGTTGTTGAAAGGTTGCCAGTTGTGAAAAAAACAAGTTGTGTTTGGACATTAAGCTTTGTAGACTAAATAAGTGAAATGCAAACTTTGCTGGTCAGATGTAAAATGCAAAAGATGTACCTCAACAATACTAGTAGTAATAATACTTCTACTAATTATTTTCCCAATTGAACACTCCATGTATTATAGCTTAAAAACAGCTCATTTGTTTGACCTATTGTGTATACCTGAACACCTTAAGAGCACACGTTGTGTGTTATGTGAATCTGACATCACTGTTACAACAGCAGCTTTCCAGACATCATCTTTTGACAGTGTGATATATCATTTTCATTTTTTTCTAACAGGAAATGTCGTCTGTATGTGGCACAAGTAATGGCTACCCAGATGGAGGTCAAGAGTCCACTGAGAAACAGGTAATCTTAAAGGCTCTAACCAACATATAATGGTGCTAATGGTGATGGCCTAAATAAGAAGACATGTATGTGGCCATGAAGTTAGTTTATTTTCTTGCGGAGACTTCCATCTCTTCCTGTGCATGTCAGCAAATTGCTTCTTCCAAAGATAGGGAAAGTAACCTGATATCTCAAACTAACTGAGCGTGTGGTGACACCATCATGACTAATGTACAGATGTTTTCTGTTTTAAGAGTTGGGATTAGAGTTAAAATACCACATGATTTTTCTGCTAAGGGTTTCAGGCCCATTTACTTCCACTAGCAAGTTTTGACTCAATATCTCAAAAAGCACTGCAGTGGACTAAAGGGACATCCAGTTCATGAAAAATCAGACAATCTTCTCCTGAACCAGAAGTATTCCTTTAAATTACAGTTAATCCTATCTATTTCCATATGCTTGTTGCAGGATAAGGAGCATCCTTGTGTCCTCATACCTGAGCTATGCCGACTTTTCTACCAGCTGGGATGGGTGACAGGGACGGGCGGTGGGATCAGTCTGAGACGCGGGTTTGTATGCAGATTTATTTTGTATTAAAGGGCAAATCGGCGCTAAATCAGGTTGAGCTGTAAACATGATCACATGACTTCTATATAGTGAATAGCATCAGTCCTGTATCCCTTTTACATCACATGCTTTGCAGTCTGCTCCAATCAGACCCAGAGCTTTAGTAAAAGTGAACCTGGGGTTCGCCCTGTCATCACAAACATGTTCCCCTTTGTGCTCTTGCAGTGTGCTTACATACTCTTTGTAGGTCTTGAACGGCAGTTTTTTCTGGCTAAGCAGTTTGTACAATTATTGGCTGTTTCCAAGTCAGCCTACTGGTAACTCCAACATGCTACACATCACAATACATTACAATGCATATGCAAACTAAACTGTTGATGGCCTTTTAGATTTACCTTTCATTTGTGTTGCTGTCTATAGGAGATGTGAAGTCGGCACCACCCAATACTAAAACACATAAACATAAACTGGTTAAAATGACAAGCAGCAGCCTTGAAAAAACATGTTATGACACTGAAATGCTCGTCTCAATGAAATTCAATATACTCATTGTTTTGGAGTTATATTTAACTGACTTCAGGTATAACTTTCATGCAACATTCTACATTAAAAGTACTCTAAGATCATTTAAATAATATTTTCTTTTCCATTTTTCAATTATATTGCATTATATCTTTTAGATTCTGATTTGGAAGAATATGGTGCAATGCTGTACACTGTATTTAAAATGGTCACAAACTAGCCTAACTCAAACACCAGTACCAGTACCAGTACTCGATTTGGACGTCAGTATTCATTCAACGTAACAAGTAATCGGATGGATATGGTTTTTCTTTATGTAGGCTAATCTCTACAGTCTGTGCTGCGTAGAAAGGTAGGCTTATTGGGAGGCTTATAGGCTTATTTCAGACGCCTTGCACTGGAGATCAATACTTTGATTTCCATTAGAGGTGAAAGGTATGATGGCAGATAACAGACGAGTAAAATAGCATTATCCTCTTAAGGTCAATGGGAAATTGCCCTTCAGACAAAAATGCACTGTGATTGGCTGCTTCATACTGAAAGTCTTGGTCCTTCAGTTATAAGCTATGACTCGTAGTGCTGACATGTCAGGGGTCTCCTGGTGTCTCCACTAAACTAAAAGAATTCTAAGGGAAACCCTGCCACATTTTTATGATAAAGTTACTTCTAATAACTGCTTTTTGGATTGAGTTTTTTATGGATGGCAGAAAAGGTTTTTAATTTGCATTACTCAGCAGTTTGTCTTCCTCATGGATTTACAGCCTTTAAAGGGGACCTATTATTATTTTCTATATATATATAATGTTACAATGTCAGATGTTCATAACACTAGAAGCGCCCGGCCTGTTGTACGTACTTGTTCCGCGGTGTTAGGTGGTCACATGACTGCCCATGTGACAGATTTGTTGTTACCACGCTCGGCTGCACTTCAAGTCATTGTTGATCATTGTTTGGCCTATAGAGACCAGATCTACATCGCACCGTCAGGAGTCCAGAAGGAGAGAATACAGGTGAGGTTGAACATTTCCTGTCTACAGCACACAACATATTTCTACTGAGTGGAGTTAAGTAGAGTTTGATGAGGTTTATCTGTCAGCCAGAAGACATGTTTGTCTGTGACGTGGAGGAGAGGGACATCAGCTGTCCACCTGCCTGGAAGAAGCTGAAGAAGAGCCAGTGTACTCCTCTCTTTATGAACGCCTACACTATGAGAGGTCAGGCTCCACTACACACACACACACACACACACACACACAACCACATCAACCCCTGCTACAACCACACACTGTCAATTACTGTCAATTACATGTACAATTAAAATACCACAGAGTTTTAGTTTATAATGATATCAGAGTTATGTAGTGCTCAGTAGAGGATGGATTGTAAAACAGAGCAAAGTGAATGACAGCATCCAGGAGGGTTTTCTTGACAGCATCCAGGAGGGGTTTCTTTCTCCTGTTCAGTACCAGTGGAGGAGCTCCACTTTGTAAAATTATATTGCTTTTAGTAACAGTAGTAGTTCACATTGTTGAATACAATAGAAAAGGCATACGTCATAATTGTAATTAACAGCTGACAGAGTAAAAAACAAAAGGACATTAGACCACGTTACGTTATTTCCTGTGGTAAAATGCAGGAGCACAAGCAGTTATCCACACCCATTCCAAGGCTGCTGTCATGGCAACACTGCTGTATCCCGGCAGAGAGTTCAGGATAACACACCAGGAGATGATCAAGGGGATTCGTAAGGGAACCTCAGGCACCAACTATCGGTATGTGATAGTTTAGAGTGTTTTCATTTTGCATCAAAAATTTGTATAAAAATGTGAAGCACAATGTTACACTGCATCCAACTTCCTTATGCACTGCTCAGGTGTCAGGTTCATACAGAGCTAATCCCCGTAGACCAATGAAGGTAGAAAAGTGTTTCCTTGTCTGGAGTGAGAAACAGTATTTATTTCTAAAAAATAAACCCAACTTAAGTCTCAGCTTGGAAACAAGGTTTTCGATGTGTAATTCAAATGACAAGTTCTGGTCAATAATAATAATACCTAGATACTTATATAATGTGACCATTTCAATTTCAACCCCATGAGCAGTTGAGATCTTAAGATTAGATGATTAGATGGTAGCTTTACTATATACTGTATATATATATGACAGAAGCACTGCCCATGGGGGTCCATACTGGATCCAGTCTTGATGTCCCTGTGCATGCTGCCCCTTGGTCAGTTAATTAGTTGTTTTGGTTGCATCGTCTATCACTACTATACTACCTGTATACTAGAGCTTTACCTTCTGATCAAACCTAGTGACTTTGGCAGCCTAAGTATCTTCAAGACTGGATGTCACTAAACTTTCTCCTGCTGTGCTCAAGACCACCACCAGGAATTCAGCTGTTATTTTTGACTCCCATATGAAAGTTGAACACGTTAATATGCTTGTCATGGCTACTTTTTTTCCATCTGATAAACATTGCTGAAATCTCATCAGTTTTAGATTTAGAATAATTCATGCTTTTGTATGTTCACAGCTCGATTACTGCAACTCATTACAGCTGGATACATTATAACTGGTTCAGAATGTTGCTGCAAGACTATTGACACAGAAAGAATGTATCACTCGCTGCCTTGCATTGGCTTCCCGTCAGGTTCAGGATTGATTTTAAAATTCTCTTGATAACATATAAGGCTTTGCACGGTCATGTACCCACATATACAGTATGTTTGGTTTGCTGGTGCCTTATAACACTGCAAGACCACTGAGATCTGATCAGGGGGTTCTGGTTGTTCTTCTAGCCTTCGCTCTCATGGCTCCGTTGCCCTGCTGTGTGGAACACTGTTGTTTAAGTTCTTTGTAAACATGTTTTTATATGCTATATAAATAGTTGTACTTTCTTACTTACAGCGAGGAACGCTTGTTTTAGGTGTGATTATTGAGTTTTTTGACACACAGTTATGATGACTCCCTGGTGGTCCCTATCATTGAGAACACCCCAGAGGAGCGAGACCTGAAGGAGCGGATGGCACGAGCCATGGAGGAGTACCCAGAATCCTGTGCGGTTCTGGTCCGTCGTCATGGCGTGTACGTCTGGGGAGAGTCATGGGAGAAAGCCAAGACCATGTAAGCATTTGCTTCCCTGCTCTAATACAACCTGGCCCCATTTACACTTTGAATTAATGTGTCTTTGATTATGAGATTGTGTTATATGAGATATTATATACCTGGGTTACATTTATACCTACTTTAACATGTGTCCCTGGTATTCGCATTCAAATCAGATTACACTACATACATGACACTTCTTCACATAATATTTAAAACTGACACTTATTTCTCTTCCATGAGTGTCTAAACAATGTGCATTGGAAACACATGGTATTAACACTGTTAATGTAGCCGAATGCATTTCTGACCACGTCTGCAGGTGATTTTACATTCTGACCACGCAGGATGTTAATGGCAGGTATAAAGTGGATAGAAGATCATGTTTTATGCCTGAAAATACAGCCTCTGTTTGGAGTGAATGGAAATTCTGTGCACGGGAGATATAGTATTTCTGTCATGTAATACACAAACATGGCTGCGTTCTCTAGGTGTGAGTGCTACGACTACCTGTTCGACATGGCCGTCCAGATGAAGCAGTGTGGACTGGATCCTTCGGCTCTGCCGGTGGAAGAAAAGGGAATTGTTTGACGTTCACGGCCGCTTTGTAAAGAGACATTTGTTGGAGAAAGGTCACCGGAGTTCAATCAGGACAATCCATTGTAATCATTTGCCTGGTTCAAAACTGAAATTAAAGGGTAGATTGATGTCTGGAAGGAGATTTCACGACGTCTGTGATCCAGAAGCACCTTGAGGTACTGCACAGCACAGTGGGGTACCTCATGACCGAGTGGCTGTCAAATCAATGTCCTGAGGTTCAGATGCTCTCCAGTTCAACTTTGATTGCTCTGAATCAAGGTCTCAGCAAAATGTCATGCATGAACAGATTGTACATTGTACATCAGAGGATGCATGCTATTATGCAGCTGAGTTGACTTTGCTTTGATCAATAAAATTGGATGCAATATAATTCAATATGCAGTCATAGGATTTATGATGATTATTAGGGTTTCAAGCCTGTATTGTTTTTGTGCTGGTTTATTATCCGTGTTTTGTCAAGCTCCCATCAGATGGAACATGCTAGAGACATGAACATCTGCAGAATGATAGATATTGACGTGCATATTCTTCCTAAACAAAAATGATCCAGATCGACCTGAAGGTGGCGCTATAATTAAAGTGTTTCATTAAAAAGGTCATAAGTCCTACACTGTAGGTCTGATTGACACAAAACGTAGTATACATCTCCAGCCATGCCTGCTCTACACATCTGCATTAGGACCAATATAGTCCGCCTAATTAGATATATTGCTAATTTGCATTCGTTTTTAAAACTTTTTTTCAAAAGGCTTTTTCAATTTGAGCTATCAACACATTTGGTAGACAGCCTCAGGGGACCTAGATACACAAATGCTCCATAAACAGGCCCAATGCAATAAACGATATGGGCGCAGTTAATCAATGAACTTGATTACAATATGTCAAGGGGCGTGGCCTAACACAAAATCGACCATAACTCATTGAACCTTTGTCCAATCTTCACAAAAATTGCTAGCTATTGGTGGCGCTATAAATGTCTTTATCTCTACTCAACATTGTTGAAATGGCCAGCTGTATCAAGCTGTATCAAGCTGTATCAAGCTGTTTTTGACAAATCACTGACCTTGGGATCAGTTAACCAACAAATAAAAGGTCTTATTAATTAAGTGGTGATCACTTATCACCCCAATTATCTATTAGTTCCACTCTGCTATGAGTAATATGTTGTTTAACATGGTTTTCCCACATAAAAAGTAACTCTTTCTCCCTCATTGAGAAATTCTGGGTATATGAATATTAAAATATGCAAATATCACAGGCCTCGCCTTGTCTGTTGTTCACCACAATCGCTGACTAGCAGACGTATCAGAATGACAAGTGTAGTTAACATCTTTTATTTGTTTATGTTGTTAGTTAGCTCGTAACCGGCAGTGTCTGACACAGAGTTAGTGGTTGTGAAACGCCATGTTTGCTGTCTCAACCTTCACTGCTCTCTGTACCGACAGGTCCGCTCTGTACCGACAGGTCCTCTCTGTACCGACAGGTCCGCTCTGTACCGACAGGTCCTCTCTGTACCGACAGGTCCGCTCTGTACCGACAGGTCCTCTCTGTACCGACAGGTCCGCTCTGTACCGACAGGTCCTCTCTGTACCGACAGGTCCGCTCTGTACCGACAGGTCCTCTCTGTACCGACAGGTCCGCTCTGTACCGACAGGTCCTCTCTGTACCGACAGGTCCTCTCTGTACCGACAGGTCCTCTCTGTACCGACAGGTCCGCTCTGTACCGACAGGTCCTCTCTGTACCGACAGGTCCGCTCTGTACCGACAGGTCCGCTCTGTACCGACAGGTCCTCTCTGTACCGACTGATTTTGGATGTTGCAACCCATGTAAAACAAAAACATTGATATACTTACAAAATGGTACAAAATGGTACAAAATCAGAAAATCAATTAATATTGTAGACGAGGCTATTATTGGATAGGTACTACTAAAGAGTTCAATCATTCTCTTACCTATACGTTAGGTAAGATTACCTACATGTTAATGTGACTTAGCGACATACGTATACTCAACCAGCTCAATCAAACTGCCAGGGCCTCTTTCAGTGAAAATCCTCCCGAGTAACATAAATGGAGTCGGACAGTGTTTTAATCCTTACATTCTAGTACTAGACTAGCGTATTAGCTGCTGGTGTTACAGAGACACTGCCTGTACATCCCTCCACAGCAAGCTCCAGTCTCCTGCATACTCATCTGCAGTGAAACCAGGAGTCATTCTTCTTTTAACAAGCTCCCTCTGTTGCCTCCTCCACTGTGTTCGCTCCAAAACAAATACAGCACAGGCTCCTTTGAAAAACCAAAGTCTTGCTGAGCTGATGCTGCCAAGCTTCCTGATCTTCTGATTTCTAAGGGATTGTCTGCTAGTAAATTAACTTACAAAGGAAGTTTCTGGTGTAAACATAAGCCCATGACATAAAAATAACATTGTAAAGCTTGTACAACATGTTGGTCTCAGAAGGTTTCATGAGTGGGAAGATCTGAGCACTCAAAGAGTAATTAAATTCAAAGGTGCACAAAACCAATGGCAATCAAGCAAATTCTACTGAGATTCCCTTGACGTTTCAGTACCAATTGCAATTGTTAGCTGGTGAAACTGACATGAAAGTAATGGAGTGTAATGAGAACAAGTTCATTTAAGTTTTTTTTTATTTATTTATTTTTTTAGAAGAACTTCTGAAAAATATATTTTGAATTTAGCTAGCAGGTTGAGCTTGTGTGTATGAATGTGCTGGCAGTGTGAACAAAAGATTATGCAAAACACATGAGGATTTGACAATGAAATCTAATGAAAATAACAAATGTGCATCTGGCTTCAAGATTCTTCTTGTAAGTGACTGTTGTGTCCAGTTAGCTAACGTTATAGTTCCCTCAAACTATGTATAACAAAGATGAACCAGAGGGGATTTAGAAGTGAGTTACGCAATACTGACTGATAAACAAGTAGATATAAACCGTATACCTGCATATACCCTGTAATACACCACTGATTAGATGACAAGATAAACGTTACCGAAAGCTAGCTAGCCATATCCTAAGATTATCATAGATTATGTTACATGAATCTTGAAACACCACCGCACAAAGTAACCTAAACCTATAGCTAAAGTATTACTGTACCATGAAAGATCCATCACTTGATGTCTCTCCCACTCGACTATGAAAGTAGCAACTGGCAACAGCTTGAAGAGTCACGTTTTTCGAGCAACAGCGGTGTTGTGAGTGGGGGAGTGCGACATCTAGTGGCTGAATGTTGTCAATTGCACCTTTAAATACCACAAATAAGAACCAACAGAAGTAGCAGAGTAGGAATGCTGCTGAATAATGTTCTCTGTGTGCAGTGCAATTATGAACACGACGCTCAACATTCATAATTGAGTTATGTGCTGGCATGAGCCTAAACCACACATTCAGTGACATGAATACTTGTATGAGGAATAGACATACTTAATGCACTCAAAGCAATATGCTTCTGAGCTTCTAGGGTTGTAGTGTACAGTAGCTTGGCTTGGTGTAGCAGCTTAAAGGAAGGAGATTGTTTCTGTTTACTTTCACAATGAAGCGGTCCCAGTTCAAAGTACACATAAAGATAATGGCTTTGTATTTTTTGTCATTAAATATGATTAAGCATACACTATCTTGTGAAAAATGTGTTAATTTAGGATATGTGTAAAGTGTGTAAATCTTACGATAAATAATACATTTGTATTGACAATAATGTTTCCTGTGTAACATAATGTAGCAGTTATGCTTTTCCATTTGATACTTTATCATAATACACAATAACCCAAAACAATAGGACTTCACTCATTCATAATTCATGTGGTTATTTTACAGTGCTCTTTTATCATTTTCTTCAGCAATGCATGTAATTCATTCCCCCTGTGGTTCACTACTAAAGAATTAATATTTACAACACTATGCTACCAGAACTTCTAACAGAAGGAAAGTTCATTCTAGTGTATTATAGCGTACAAAGATATAAAACAAGGTTATATGTGATACATTAATGTTCTACAATGTTCTGCACCTGAAATGAAAGCACATTAAATACGAGTTTTTGCAACTTTCATTTGAATATAGCAACCAGCATGCAAGGTAGAAATAAAGGTTACTCATTTCTGACGATGCATTAAAACTGAAAATCTAAAACACCTTGGTTACATAAGTGTAGTGCAGAAGTGTTTATTTCCACAGTCTTATAAATCAATGAGGGATGCATAACAGCTGAAGTGCTGTAGTGGCGCCTCTCAACCAATAAATTACCTTCAACTTGTATTAAAGTGTTTGGCATCCATGTCTCAGGAGAAAATGAACACTCATTGCTGCACAATATTTTTGAGGATATTGATTAAAGTGTAAATGTGTTTAAGATTTTTAGGCTCAGTAAAAGCCTTGTGACAGGCCAAATGGCGATATAAATTAATATTATTGACATTCAAACATAAATGATCTTATGTGTGTCAGATACTCAACACATCACACACACTTTGTAAGATCACTAATAGTATCTGATCATGATAATCTTTCCTTTGTACAGACGGCCAGAAATGAAAAAGCAATATACCAGGTCATTCTTTCAAATACAGCTCTTATAATTGCAATTTGATAGTCTAATAACTTTTTTTAAATCACACAACAGACCAAGTTGCAAGAGCATGTAACAAAATAAAGATCTCCATGCCTCCATTTGTGACCAAGTATTTCTCCTGTCTTCAAAATAGAATTATATAACTGAAAAGATATTTGTTGAGAGTGTTGACATTCTACAGTAAAGGTGGACCAGCTTAACTTGAGGCTATACATCCTAATAGCAGATCTGTGAGTGTTGTGGATGTAATACAGAAGTCCAGAAGCAGCTTCAGCTCTGCTTTCCTCCACCAGGGCAACAGAAGGTGAAATAGACTGAGAATGAGTTTTGCCGGAAAGGAGAGAATCATTGGACTGTGATCCCGACCCTTTGTGAACTCAATGTACACCTGCCTGTCTTCATCTGTCTTGTTGATCTTGGTGTTTATCTCACAGAGAGAGTTTACTGCGGGCCCCGAGGGCCCCGAGGAGCCGTGGCAGCTGACATGCTCCCTAGCCGCTATGGTGAACAGCCACATCTGCAGACATTGATTCCTTACAATAATCACAATCACATGCCACCTCAACACACACACACACACACACACACACACACACACACACACACACACAGACCACTAGTAGCCTAATAGACACTTTCGTGTCTGTTTACAGTTATGTTATGTGGGATATCATAGAATACCAACTTCTATGCTGAATATCTTTTACACCCCTGATGGTTATTAGGATGGTTTCTGGGTTCATAGTTAAAGAGACACTGTACACTTCAACATGTTTTTTGAGCTGTAAACTAAATGATATGACTGTGATGAAACACATGGTGTTAATATTGATATTGACACCACATTTATAAAAATCAGCATTTCATGGGTTGAAAATGTCTGAACACACCATCTGTTGTTTGAAATCAGCCGGAGCCTCGCAAGGCCAGTGCTGACATAGAGGCGACCGTTTGGGACTAATCTATGTCATGAAACGCATGTTAGAAAGGAATGTCACTGAGCAACGCCTGCCCTCCTGCCTCACGTCCCTGTCGCCCCCTCAAGCTCAACTTTATTCCCTTTCTGTGCTGAATATAGCGCTCATGGAAACTCGTCAAATTACGATACAGTACGAGTAACGCCTGATAATGAAGTTCCATAAAAATATCTGCAAAAACCTTGACTTATCTGTTTATACCCACTTCTTAGACCTTGACAGCTCTGTGATTCTGTGAGGAAGGTGTCTAAGTTGAAGCAAGCAGAATTCAAAAGTTAAGTTATTATTATTATATTATTATACAACACTGGAGTTAAGAACATAGTTAACTTTGGGTCTCTGATCACCGGAGGCTTGTTCTCTAGAGCTCCGATGTTTTTAAGAGGCCTTCCATGAGGACTGGATGAGAATAATAATACATTCAAATATTTTTTATTATTGTTATTATTATTATTATTGGACTTTTTGTGTATTTGTACACATACCCATACTTGCTTTTGTTATAGACTAGCAGTGTACCTGGCGTTGCCCAGGTTGTACATGTCATAACACAACACCGTGCAAACCTTCAGCCCAGTCCGACACACACACACACACACACACAACTTCAAATCTATTATATAGATTATATAGATTACCTGTCAGATGTTTTTGCTTTATTTGAGATTGTTCAATAGACTGATTGAGAACCAGACTTGATATTAATTCATAATTATTATTCTAATTCTTAATTTACAGATAACATGTCCGTCCCAGACTATCCAACACCATGAATTGTTATAGTATGTTGATCCTGCACACCACAACACATACATTGATTATACTGACATTGATTATACTTATAGTAGCCTAAGGTTGTCCAAAATAGTGGTAGACCAAGCAGATCATCTCTCGCTAATAGTGAGAACTACATACAGATAAATCATCAAGCTGCTGATCTGAAAATCTGCATTGCACTGGACTGCTATTGTCTATTATATAAAAATGGAAACAGCCAGGTGGACAAAAACATTGGCCTACATCATTTATCACAAACCCCTATAGCTTAACTTATGATGTTGAATTTTCCTTGATAGGCTAAAAGCAATGTAGTCCAGTCCAGTGAAGATGGAACAGAATGCATTCATAAATTATATAAGTGTTGACATGACTATTTTCACAGAAACAATGCACTGTTTTCAAAGTAATAACCCTTGATTCACTGATTACATAAAAAAACCTCCTCAACAGGAAAAAGACGTCCGTCTCGGGGCTGGGAATGGGACAGAAGTTAGGTTTGTTCAGAGGAAGCACACTTTAACGTCATCTTAAACAAAGAACACAGGATGGAACACACCCTGCAGAAGAACAGTCTGTAAAGAAGGATGAGCAAGGTAACTGGCAACATATGTCACCTCAATCTGTAAATATGATCATGTAACGAAACCTAACGATGCGAATCTGCACACCTGGACGTGCGTCTGTATAAATGTTCTCCTATCTACCTGATCACATCATTCATACTCCTTATTGCAGTCCAGCTATTCTGTATCAGAAATACGCTAATATTCCTGAGTAGCCTAGATGAGGTTTTACATAACATTAGGTTGTTGTTGTTTGTGTTTTGTTTTTTGTTGATGCTGTGATTAATCTACATACATAGTTTGACTGAGACTCTAGTGGTGAGGAGAGTTACTGTCTCAGTATGTGTTTCCTTGGCCTTTTGTTTTCACTTACCGTTCTTTATGTACGTCAATATTGCAAATCTGTCTTGATTTAATATCTCGCAGCTATATTAACTGTCGCTGGAAGACCAGGGAGAACGTTTATTAAGTAAGTTTCTCATTTTGAAGCAGGGGAATCTTCCCTGACTCATTTAGCTTGCTGGGCGTGTGCCTTCTTCACCGCCCCCTCGTCTGCCGCCCTCCGGAGCTCCTGCTTTCATATGAAATGCCGTTTGCCAAATCAAATTTGAATGGATCGGAGGGATGACAACCGTTTCCAGTGAATGGATTTGCAAGGGACTTGGTTTCCTCTTGGCACAGATCCCTGCATGTCTATCAGTTCAAGAGGAAGACAGAGTGTCTGTGCAGCTGCTGCACATCTCTGCTATCGCAGATGTCCCTCTAAATATACTGGAGAAAATATTGATTATTTATATCTGTTTTATGGGGGTGTTGCTGCCACTGGAGAATCTGGTTTATTTGACAGTTCAGAAATTGAGTTTTTTTTTTTTTTATTCAACTGGATGATCAAATGTCAGTCTGGACTGTAACATAGGTTGCCGTGTAAACGTGTGGTTTATATAATGTTACAATGGTTTATCACCAGTACACATACATTCCATAATATAGGCTCCATCAGTCGTTGTCAGATGACTGAGATTTGAGCTGCTTCAGTCAGATGACAGTTTCTCAGCACCAAATGACAAGCGTATGTTAGCTCAGGCTGGCTTCACATAAGACCCCGTAGGCTTGTGGTCATCTCAAAGCTCGGACATTATTGTGCATCCGAGGGTTCTCGTTAAATTTAACTGTTGGAGGTGCCCTAGATATGCTTGGCAGGGCAGATGGTGATTTTTTAATGCCCTCTGGTGGTGCCTTGGTGCGCTATTATTTATTGTGCCACTGGGAATTTGAACTCTGGTTTATCAGTGGAATTAAAAGTATGCAAAAATAGACTATTCAGAGTACAAGCGGATTATATTTGAATGAGGCTCAATGATTTCATCATCATAATATCATTTGAGCCGCTAAAATTCCAATATCCTGAAATATGATCAATGACTCCAACTGTGACCCCGATAGTTACAATTTATTTTTGGTGGTTAATGATCACAAAGCTACTTGGAATGCAGTTGTTGTCTCAGATTAAAGAGAAACAATGAAAAGATGTTTGTTGATCTTTTTGTCACTATTGATATTATAATTGTTTTGTTATTGTTTGTTTCTTTGCAGTCATAGCTAAACTGTAGCTACACTGAGATCGATGCCTTGTTCCTTTGTTATTTCCTTCATGAAAACAAATGTGTAGCGTTAAAACAAATGGTAAACATTTTTACAGAGTATTTCCAATAAGTACGTATCAGTTAAAAAGTATAAGGGACAACTGACATACTTACTAGATGCTAACTAGCAACTAATAACTAGATATTAAACACATTTTTATCATTTTAGATCAAAAGAAACTGCTGTGCCACTATTGTGTTGTAGTTTGTATTGCGTTGATTGTCCTACTTTCTTCCACAGTAAGCTGGCATGCTGAACAACCCACTCAACACAACCCCACAGTGTCTAGCAGACATGTGTCTAGCCCACATCTTCTGTGAGTCTGCCTGCCAGTTATTCTGTCTGGAGGCCACAGTCACATACTGGAGGGACGAGGCCCTTGCTCTCCCAGCTAACAACAAGAGAGTCTGCCTGGAGGGAATAGATCAAACTCCAAAGCTCAGGTTTTTTTTTACTCTTGTATTAATGAGTATGCAGCAAGATTCATCATTAGGACTTGTATGTATCAAGCATTTTATAATAGGAGAGATTGCCTGAGACCAGCATACCTCTGTTCCATGGCGCATGTAAACACACTTGGAAAATACATTTGAGTCTCTTTTGGATGCTCTTGAGTCAATTATAAGTAAACATTGCAATGCAACATGACAAGTGATCCTAGAAGCATGAAACACCAAGATCCATCAGAGTGTTCAGACTGGGCGTCGGGAGTGAAAAAGACCTTCAGATGTGAGATTTGAATATGGATCTGCGGTGGATTGAAGTGTTCTGAAGTGTTCTGGCTTCGGACCACCTTGATTCTGACGCGTGAGTTTAAAATTAATATCACCAGTTGATTTTAGATGCTGAAGCTAAATTTCAATGTTCAGATCTATTAAGAGGCTATGAACGAAGGCATCCCAAACCTGGAAAAAGCCTCTAGAAAATAGTGGGCTAGTTTTTCTTATTTATTAACATAAACCAGTCTGCAGATGAATAACCGGTTTCCTGCACGTAGTCCACTGAAAAATAGATTATAGTCAGCAAACGGCAAATGATGAAAACCAATTAGGCACCTCTATGAGCTCACAAAACATTCAAGTTGGCAACCTTGCTGGAATAACAGAGGATTGGTCCAAGTGCTACAAACCACTATGAATCTGAGGTAATAATTTAGACCGCCGCCAGCAGACAGGTCTTACTGAGCTCTTAGGAAACCATGACGGCTCCTCATCCATCATCTGTCACCCTCTCTTCATCTCATCTCCTGAGCCTGGCTGGAGAGCATCTCCTCCGTCCTCACACACACACACACATACAGGACCATCCTCACACACACACACACATACAGAACCATCCTCACACACACACACACATACAGAACCATCCTCACACACACACACATACAGAACCATCCTCACACACACACACACAGAACCATCCTCACACACACACACATACAGAACCATCCTCACACACACACACACATACAGAACCATCCTCACACACACACACATACAGAACCATCCTCACACACACACACATACAGAACCATCCTCACACACACACACATACAGAACCATCCTCACACACACACACACACACAGAACCATCCTCACACACACACACACATACAGAACCATCCTCACACACACACACATACAGAACCATCCTCACACACACACACATACAGAACCATCCTCACACATGATGGATGAGAGGAGCAGACAGCTCTTACTCTCTTAACAGACCGTGACTCCATTTACACCTAAAGCACCGCCGGTCAGCAGAGCCTGACCGCTACACTCCACTGTTGTCTTTATGCTGACGGTATCTAATGTTGTCTACATCTATTTAACAGTTCTAGACAGATGTAGGACATATGGGTCCCATTTTTAGTCCTCCATTATTGCTGCTGTGAGACTGATCTTCGGGTATTCTGGTATTAAAACAGGTTGAAAACATTCTTTGAAGGTATTGTTGGCTGAAGTTGATGCCATTTTCTGTAGGTGAATCACTTCATAGTATTTGAAATAATATGGATTTGACACTTGCGAGCACAACTAACACTGGAATAGATTTCAAATGTAGTTTTGCTAAGATCTAAAGTATGTTTTTGATCTCCAGAGTTTAGCTTTTTCTTCAATGTTCCCTACTTTTCTTTACCTTGTTTAAATATGATTACCAACCTGGAATGTTGCACTTCTATTCAGTGGTAGTTAAGTCATCAGTTCTGTCAGTTACTTTGTTACAAGGGTTTCCAGTAGGCTAAGGTTTCTGAAGGAGACTCATGTCTAGACACTAGGTAGGTTTTAGCAGACATTTGCAGCTTCACACCCGGCTTCAACCACAGTGTGCTGCCGTTTACAATATGGTTTTATCAACAACTTTAATCTGATCTGGCAACGGTCTTCTATTTTGAAATGCAATGGACTCCATCCAAATCGAGCAGGCTCACGATTGTTAGCTGCAAACGTGTTTTATTCCATTCTCTCCAACTCCTGTGACAACGACATTCAGCACAAGAATGCAGTTCAACCCCTTCTGAAAAAAACCCATAACTCCCTGGATCATTTCAGACCAATTTCCAAACTAGCCTTTCTTTCTAAGGTTCTAGAAAAAGTTGTTGCTGAACAATTGATTGCGTTTTTAAACAGAAACTGACTCTTTGAGACATTTCAGTCAGGATTTAGGGCAAACCACAGTACAGAGACTGCACTCCTTATTGAATAATGAATAATAGTGATGAATAATCTGCTGGTTGCTGGAAAATCGTTTTAGTTCTGTTACATCTAAATGCTGCATTCAACACTGTTAATCATTCTATTTTATTGGAATGTCTCAAACACTGGGTTGACATCTCTGGTTCAGTTTTAAAGGGGTTTCATTCTTACTTACAAGATAAATCTATTCCACAGCCATCGGCAAGTCACGGTCATCCTCTGTGAAGATGTCCTGCGGGGTACCTCAGGGGTCTGTCCTCGGACCACTCCTGTTCTCTCTCTACATGTTACCCCTGGGGCATGTCATGTGCTATATAAATAAAGTTTATTATTATTATTATTATTATTATAGGACATCAGTGAAAAATAAAACCTTTTAATTACAGCTAATCTACAAACTAAATGTAATAAGGATAGTAATGTTGCATCATACACCCACACTGAGTTCTTCTAGTACATCTCAATGGACTCTCACCCCACAGCGGTTTCTAAGCTACAGAGCTTTAGTGTAGGTTGAGTGTGGTGCACAATTCCCTAAATGTCCACACTCTGCTGTCAAACAAGCCCAAAACTGTCATTCTCCCACTTCTCTCAAACTCTCACAGTTACTTTTGAGAAAGTTTGTGCAGGCCACTTTTCCCCAGAGAAATCAGTTAGTGTCTAGTCATATTGGCATTATAGACAGGGTATATTTAGGATCCATCCTAAACCACAGTAGTCTTTCTGTCCACAAAATCAAGTGCACTCATACAATAATTATTTAAAAATATTTAGAAATTATTTTAAATCAATCACAAATTCAAAATCTTTTGATGTAAAGAGAACCAACACTAAGTTAAGAATATGCTTCTTTGAGCAGCCTTTTACTCAGTGTCAGTAAATCCAGTCATTACGAGGCTAATATAGTTATAAAAAAACAATTAAGTTTTAGAACAAAGGCTAACAACTGACAAATAAATGTGACGCAAAATCACAAAATCAAAATATCTTGATGTGTGAAAAGAAGGCTCACCTTTGTATCGTTCATTTAGTTTTCCCTTTAATTTGCACAACAGCGATATCTTTAACCATAACCTTACACAGCGGTGACGTCATTCAGGAAAAAAAGACTTTTCTGGGCTTTGGAAAAGTTTTACAAATATTAAACCCCCATACCTTAAAAATATGCAATACAACGAGTAATAATAGACCATGTTTATAACTGGAGGTGTCCTGTCAACAGTTTTACAGACAGTCTGTTTTACAGTGGTGGTTTATGGGGGAAATACTTTTTGGGCCGCAGGGGAATTTTCACTGCAATACCGCGAGTGGCCACTGGGAGACATGGGACGGAAGGCTGAGCGGCGCTGTTTCCACTTCTT
This sequence comes from Polymixia japonica, assembly GCA_900302305.1. NCBI lineage: Eukaryota > Metazoa > Chordata > Actinopteri > Polymixiiformes > Polymixiidae > Polymixia > Polymixia japonica. The sequence continues at coordinate 18,501 of OMKK01087228.1, forward strand.
ATAATACATCCGGGTTAGTCGGATTCTTTCAACAGTCTTGCTCAGATCTTTGTAAGTGTGTAGTTGCTCGGTTGTCTTGGTGACAGCGATGTAAATAAATAATACCACAAAGAAACTCAGGGGGTCACCAAAATCAAAATCTCACAATCTTGTCTATAGCTGCTATAATAAGTATGAAAAATTAGACTTTTAAAATTATACTGCCATTTTTTTCTATATTAATTTGAGTTTTAAATTATTGTTGCTTTGAATGTTTTTTTCTTTTTCTTTTGCTGATCCTGCTACTATTGATTGTCTGCGCTCTGCAGCTGGGAGAGAGAGAGGTGGGTGGTGGGCTTTTTATGATCTGTGCTCGTCCTCTTTCCATCCTGTAAAGTGCTTAAAGATAATCAATCTTAACTCCTGTCCTGAGGAGACAACGTCAGCCATGAGAGCACTATTGATTTGTTATCAGGCCTCCAGGTGATCTTTAGCCATCCCACAACCCTCACCTTCTCACTGACAGAAGGAAATACTGATTTAAAAGGAATCAAATATCAATTGAGCATCGAGCGCGGTACCTTTGATAATACCAGCGCTACAGCATATCGCTCACAGAGGTGCATCCATCATCTTATCTCATTTCAGACGAGAGAAAAAGGGTCTTCGATGGAGGACATCATAACCAGGCCAGCCAAACAGAATTTACTAGTCCCAGAAGTTATTTTTCTCTAAACAATAACTTTGAATACACTTGTATGGTGCATTCAACTGACATATTGGTGAAAGCTAAAATTTGTTGAAATGTATGTGATGCTAATTTGATGGGAAGGGCCTTGTTGTGCTGTACATGGAGACAGTCTAGTCAGTCAGTCTGGACTATAAGGTCACTGGTTTGCTGACATTCCATCTTCATCCCTTGAATGTTCTAAATTCTAACATTCTAATTCTAATATTTACATTCTAACTCTAACTAAACAATAAGATCACCAATTAATAGCACTACATAATTTGCTCTCTTTATATTTCATCTGAAATATTGATTAAAATGAATATTAAAATTAATAAACATACACTAAACATACACTTTTCTCACATTTCTCATATATTGTCCTCTTGAGAGCAAATCTCAAAGTTAATATGCTTAATGCACAGGACTCAAGACTGCTGCTGACTCAACTGATGGACAACAGAGACACAGGGGAGTGTCAATACCTACTGAGGCCTGCTCTGCTTCATCATGTGATACTACAGTGTCCTGTGTGACTAACTATTAGGCCAGACTACATGTTTCCTCTACTGCTGTCTCTTCCCAATGCCTAAAGCATTTGCATTATGCACTATTATCCTCCCAGTAGAATTTCTGAGCAGCAAGTCTGTGAGGTGGTGAAACTGAAAGTTAGCAGACAGAGGAACACAGACGTCCATTTAACAGAATAACACCACATCCACAGCAGCCAGGGACGTCTCTCTGTCTTCATGTTTATGCTAATATGCCTCATTATCATGCTTTGTAGAAATCTGGGTCTGTACAGGAAGTCACATGCAGCACTCGGTACAGTCTTTTGGAGGTCATTCAAATTCAATGGGGACCCAGTGTAATTAATCAAAATAATGCATCCTGGAGAAACAAGGTGGACAGCCGTGTTGAACAGCGATGGGAGGTAGGAGTGCATTTGACTAAGTGCCAAGATATCCATATTGGCATGGAAAGAGGCAGCTTGCATAAGTCTTCATTGTTTGTCTGCTCCTAAAATGAATTGGCCCAGAACCTAGAAAGTCTAAAATATATTTTATCTCCACATTTTTCTCTTTTTTTTTTTTTTTGGTTGTCATTTGGAAAAAATGTAAGAGGCATCAGAAGACATTTAGGAATATTATTCTCTGTGCAGCAGCAACCATAAAGTCTTTATTAGGCTGGTTGCTGCTGCAGACATTGCCAATTTATATGCATATTGATATGTCTGCAAAACAATTATATTTGTTTTACACCCCACTGACATCAGAACCTTGATAAACTGATAAGGACAGATGGAGGTACAACGTTCACTCAGGTTTCAGACCCTGACTGAGGACATTACAGCCTAATATGCTTATGTTTGCTATTCTTACATTCCTCTGATTTCATGTGTTTTTATGTACCATCTTTTTTCTTGTAGTTGCTCCTTCCATGTTTGTTTGCTGTTTTTTTTAACGTTTCCGGGCTTCCCCTGGTAACCTCGTATTTGACGTCACAACGCTATGAA
>OMKK01087230.1:0-13682 GCA_900302305.1 Polymixia japonica
TTTGAGAGCAGTTGAAACGACATCTATCGATAATGAGTGGGAGAAAGAAATGCGAAAAATACGAGGGTTTGTTTGTGAATGCGAGCAGAGACTGAAAGAACTGAAAACAACAGGCGTCGTGCAGCAACAGATGGGGGATGGGAGCGGTCAATGTAAATGAGCAGCTATTGTTCACACCCACAATACCTGTCTGGCCCCAGAGGTGAAAAGTGGTCCAACTTTGAGGGGATTTCTCAGCATGTTGACTTAAGGCATAAGAACATTCAAATAAGCATAACTTCCTCAATTCATTTCAGATTTCAATGTGTGGCACATCATCTGAAAGCTTTGAATCTGGACTTTCATAATCAATAAAAACGTGAAAAATGACCTCGGCCGACTTTGTACTCAAATTACCAGACCCTGTCACATTTTCTTGATGGACATACAAGCAGACATAATGTAATAATTATACATATGCAGACACGCTTGCATGTAATTCATGGTTGAATATGATGTAGGCTACAGTCTCCACTGTCTTTGCTGTAGTACCCCCATCTAGCACATTTTGAAGAGATTTTAATCACTTATGTCAGATAGTCCTATTCATGATCATTTGTTTATCACATAATGTCAAAGAAAAAAATACGATGTTATGCACAAAATTTATGAAATCATTTGTATTTATCCACAGTCATTGGACCATGCTTTTCATCCTCCTATTCTCTGGTAAGTGTGTGTTTGTGTGCGGTGTGTTTGTGTCTGTTTACAGTATGGGTGTGTGTGTGTGTGTGTGTGTGTGTGTGTAATGATGGCGTGAGGAAAGCTACTTGATGAATGTCTATAGACCAACTTCCAAATCTCTGTCTGACAACATGTTTGCTACATTTCAGCTACATGTAATTGTAGATAAACAGAGACAGAGATACCGGTATTTCATTTGTTGGTATTTACAAAACAAAGCTAGAGCCCAAGCAACACTCCTAAAGGAGTGACTGGAATAACAGATCTCTGTGATTTCTCATTTCCCAATTACTGCTCATGTTAGTTACATGTCATCATTTCCAGTTACAACATTCAAAATAAAACCCTTTATCACAAATATATGTTTGTTTGTTTTTTGAGCAACACAAAGTATCACTGCAGCAAAAGTGAATATATTTAGGGATAAATGTAATACATTTAAAACTAAAAATAATTAATCTCAAAAAATATAGTTCCGAGCATATATTTATCCCATATAGTCACTTTATGAGGCCATATATGAGGTTGTCAAAAATTCACACAACAATTATATCAGACCACATTTAAGGATGTCTACTATCTAGAAAAAGTCGATTTTAACCCATACTCATGGCACTGTTTTTGCTACTGTCGAGTCAAGCAGAAAAAGCATCAATTGAAATATAATGTTCTTCCCACGTATCAAGTTGCCGTTGTTGCTATGGGCCACAGAATGGGAGCTCCATCAGCAAGTATCAAGCCAGCCAGCATAAGACAGTAATGTAATACAGGGCAGTCACAAACAAAGACTCACACACAAAATGTAGAGAGTCCATTTTACCTCATATTGATGAGCACTGTTGCTGCTAAAGGCTATAGACAGGGGTCTCCAGGAGAGGGCATCGCTAGATAGCAGACAGCTTCCTAGGCATGTTCATTGTGTTCCTCCCATGTATCCCATCCCATTCTTCTAAGTACTGAGGTATCCTCCCTTCATATTCTGGCTGGCTTGACACACACGGTCTAGACTTATCTGATATAAGTTTGGCGTTCAAAGTCTTTCTTTGTGAATCTTTGACAGCACCATGTTACATTTGTCAGATTACTACTGGAGCTCCCATTCCATAACCTATGGAAACAACAGTGCAATATGAGTTACAATTAACTTTTTTGATGTACATCATTCCAAGTAGTCTGATAAGTTTTGTGATTTAATTTTTGTTGTTGTTAATTTTTGATGGCCCCATATATGCCATCTTAAAGTGACTTAAAGGGCAAATGGATATGAATATAGGCTTTGAAACTATACTTTTTAACATTTAACAAATTTGTTTTCCATTTCATGTTCATGGGTCTTTGTTTAGTTCCTAAAATGACAATGTTGCTTGACAAATGATAAACCACGCTCCCAATTGTGTTATTCCTTATCACATGAATTGCTGCCTAACAAAATGTAATATTCATGTTGTAATGTAATGTTATATTATGTTACCTACCTATGTCACTTTGTTCACAGGGCTTTGTTCAGGCCTTCAACATCAGTACCACTTTGTTTATGACTCAAAGACCTGGTTTGAAGCCCAAAGCTACTGCAGAGACAAGTACAATGACCTGGCCACCATAGACAACATGGAGAACATGAACAAGCTGGTAGATTTTGTAGGCAATTACAGTGAGCCGGTCTGGATAGGGCTGTATGAGAACCTTAACAATTGGAGATGGTCTCTGACAGATGTGGGTGACGGGGTTGAACAGGAAGCAATGTTCTGGCAAACTGGTTTTCCTAATAACAATGGCGGCAATGAGTTCTGTGCTGTAATGAATCATGGCTTATGGGATGATTATAATTGCGATGACTTCTTTTTCTACTTTGTCTGCTATAAAAAAGAAGGTGAGTCCTTTAAAAAGCTTAATTTAAAAGTTTATTTTTTCAAGCAACACATACTTACTTTGACATTTTCCAGGGAAACAGCTGATAGATTCTATAAGCAGTGGATATGGTGGACCAGTCTGGATAGTGTTGTATGGCAACATTAATAGGTCGATGTGATTTCTGTCAAATTGGGGTTACTATAGAGAGGAAGAAGCCTAGTTTAGGAACTGGAAAATAGATGAACCTCATAAATATCAAGGCAAGTAGTTCTGTGTTGTAAAGAATAATAGTTTATGGTATGATATTAATTGCTAAACCTAGGCTAAGATGAGATGAGCACTGTATGTATAATGACATAAATAATATCAAATAACGATAATAATAATAAATATATCAGCAAGCGGCGATGCCGGGGTTCAAACCCATGTGGGCAAGGCTGAGGACAAGGCTGTGAGGTGTAAAGGTCAAAGGTTAGGTTTGGACAGTGACATAAGTTTCTTGGACCTTCAGCAACAAATTCCTAAAATTCTATCAACCACATTAAGAGATAATCATTCTTGGCATTTGTGGCACCCCCTATTGGTGAATATTAACAGAGTTTTGGAAATATCATTCTTTACCTTTTCCCAATGTACTAGGTTTTCTGATGATTGAATAATCGGTCAGTGAGTTATGGCACATTGTGTGCTAAGCCATGCACTATATCAATTTCACTGGTTAATTGTGACCATATTGTTTATATCAGTGGGCCTTTTTATGGATCATTTGTGTATCTCATTAACTGAAAATCTCCTGATTTCACTTGGACACATCATCAGTGATGTAGCCTGGGGTCACTGAGTGTTTCGGGTCTTTCAAAATCAGACACCCTTGCCCAGGCAACCCAGCCTGTGTCCAAGTAGCATTTGCAGTCCACCTGTTGTTGTGTCATTAACCTCCTTGCATTTTGTTGTGTTTTGCTGTTGTTCAGTTTCGTTGTGCTTTCTCAACTTACATCTGCAACTATCAACTAAAGTTGATCGTTGAACTATACTTTGAACTAACTAACTAAAGTTGAACTATACTTTGAAATACATTTCAGGGATCAATGCCGCTGACAGATACATCTTCGTAACTTTAGCTAAGAACTGGCCACAAGCTCTGCTCTACTGCAGGGAGCACTACACAGACCTGGCCATTGTGAGGAACCAGGCTGAGAAGCTGGCATTCCAGGAGGTGATACCAAGCTATGATACGGTCTGGATCGGCCTGTTCCGGGACACTTGGAAGCTGTGGTCAGACGGGACTAACTCCTCATTCAGATACTGGCTGAATGGACCACCACAAACTGGGCAAGGTCTACCAGAGAGTTGTGCTATCAGTCATATGGACCCAACTAATCTTGGCAAATGGGACAATAGGTCCTGTCTGGAGGAACATGCTTTCATTTGCTATTCATGTGAGTTATTTAGTGGCATACCTTTTTTCTAAGTTGATATTAGTAAAAGGTTGATAGGAAAGTGCATACACTGTGAAAATTACTCAAAAATGTTTTTATTATTTTCTATATCTCTATCAATCATATTCATACTTCTTTTCTTTGTGTTTTAAGTGTCAGGGTGGAAGCAGGTGTTCAAAATAAAGCTGTCAGTGGACTCCAATTTGGACATGAATAATCTTGCTGTGACGGAGGCCATCTTGAAACAGGTCAATCTCAAAACAGTGCTTTCCTTTACAACTTCACAATATCTGAACCTATCCATTGTGCTATTAAACTAGGGTAAATTGTACATAGAAATGTAGATACTTCACTGGCTAAGTACTTACATTTAGGTTTACACTTAACTCATAAGGTGTGCCTAACAAATATGTTTCGATATCATTAACCTCACAGGTGGAAAGGAACTAATTATAATTACTGTAGCTACTGTAATGAAGTAGATGTTTTAAGTTTTTCTAGTATTTTGTCTGGACTGATCTCTGTAAATGTATATTTACATTTACATTTTAGACCTTTAACTTAAATAAATAAATATGCCTATGAAGTAAATAAATATGCCTATGAAATAAATCCTGAAATAAATAAATGAGGCAATAAATATATAAATAAATCTAAATATATAAATGAGTCAATAATTTAATAAAGAAATAAATTGGTTTTTAAATGACCTTTTTCAGAGGACTACTTTTATTTATTTCAGGGGATTTTTATTTCATAATTCCACATTTATTTATTTCAGGGGTCTTTTATTTCATAATGCCACATTTATTTCCCAGCTTTTTTTATTTCTATCTCTTATATTCAAATGAATGGGGCATGATTATCTCACAGATTCAGACCAAAGCAACAGCACCAGAACAGCACTGAATCTATATGCAAGCTGTTGTGCTAACAATATGGAAGACATCAATGCTATCCTTAGCAGATCAAATTGATCAACATGGTTTATCAGCGGATACCTTTTTGGGCCGTATTGGAGACTTTTTAGAAATACTCAGATAAATGCTCTAAAAGATATAGACATGGATGTGTGATATGCTCGCTACCATTGTGTTGTCTGGTCTATCAACCTGAGAAATCGCAGATCTTTTTGGTGTGTCACCCAGTACAATTCAGAGGAGATCGGCCGAAGAAGGCCTAAAGTAAGTTACTTGAGCAAACGTAAAATCAATTATTGCTCTATCGAGCTAACGTCACACAAATGACGAGACCGGTGGGCAAAAGCATTTATAGTGAAGTGATGAAGTTGCACCATTTGTTGTTTGCAGTCACGTGATTCTGATATCACGCAAAATTCAGATGGAGGTCAGGAAGTGAAAAGCAGAATGGACAAGATGGAGGAAAGCCCGTACTGTACTAGTTTAGAGGATATTACAAGATAACGGTATAAACAGAAAATCACAACATATGTTAGACGTGATCCTTATGTTATGAAGACATCTGCTGTCTAGCGACAAGGCTTTTAGCCACAATTTCGCACATCTAGGGATGGGCGATACCACACATTTTGGTTTTGATCTGATACCAAGTAATACTAAAGAGGAGCGGTCTTGCAGCGCACCGATAACTTGGTAACTTGAAGATGACACCGGAACAGAGTTTGCAGAGACAGTTTCTCTACTTGTTGATGAAATAAAATTGTGAGAAAGAGACGGATCCATTTTCTATTTTGGTATCGATCCTATTGACGCTAGAATCGATCTTCAAAACGAGACATAGTATCTGTAGTATGGATCCGCCCACCCCTAACATTGACTATACACAGTCCAGCCATATACTAGATTTTGATCTAGTCTTGTTTGTTAATAGATGAAGCACGGCCCACAGACCAATCAGTGTATTTTTTCGCCCTAGTTTCATCAACACTAGGCCAATATTTTGGAGTTTAGTAGCCAACAGTAGAAGTCTGTGGATGTACTGGCTGATTCTCAGGTGTAAATTTCTGTATGAATATGAAGCAGATATTTTCTGGAAATGTAACTAAGGTATACTTTCATTGTTCAGATGGAAGGGAAGATGAAAGACAATGGGATGGATGTCAAACTTAGATGGGTAAAGAAGCCTGGAGAGATCTTCCACAAAGAAGAAAATAAGACAAATGCAGTTTGTAAGAAGGAACCCTAATACTTTGTCTTGCTTTACAGGTACATTCTGTAAATTCAGCTCTGTTTACTGATTTAGTAGTGTATATTCATCTTGCAATGTGCTTACAGTAAATATTGTGATAGTATGAAAAGAAATGCAAAATGTTATCAATTTATTTATATCCGTGGCAATTATTATTATTATTATGTGAATTTAAAAACTTCAGTTGGGATTTCACTGACATGGGGGCGAGTAACCAACACTGTGACGTTAGTTGGGGAGCTATTATGCTCATTTCCAGCTCTTTAAGTTTATCCTGGGACTCTTCATAGTTCAAAAAAGTCCTTATTATTTTTGCACACAGCAATTACTTAATAATTCATAAAAAAGCATAATAGGTCCCCTTTAATGACTCATCCTGACATAATCAAGAAGTTATTAAGGATTTCTGAGGGACATATATCATCTACTAGAAGTCACAGATTTCCTTAGCAATTATTAAAATATTACCATTTGCCTGTACATGTGAACCATTAAAATAACTCACATTTTCTGGATAAAACCCCCACTCTGATTAAGGATCATTGGCTCTGAAACTGAAGGAAAGGTATGAAAATTAAGACTAAAGTGTATTCTTTGGAAGTTGGAGATAAAGTAATATAAATGCATAAATGTATTATAAAATACATTGATGAGGGGAGCCCTCAGTGGGGGAAGGTGAGGGAGGAGATGGGAGTCTGTAACATGGTTTCCAGGAGTAGTGGTCAGGAGACAGGGAGTAGGGTCAGGAGACAGGGAGTAGGGTCAGGAGACAAGGAGTAGGGTCAGGTGACAGGGAGTAGGGTCAGGTGATGGCAGGATGCAGGTACTGTATGTTGGATATACTTTATCTTATTTTTATTTTTTTGTTTATTTCCCGTACCAATATGTTGCCTTGTACTGAAATTGTCATGTTTTCCTTTTTATTGATATGTACCTATATTTATCTCTTAATGAAAAAGAAAAACAGCTATGGAGATTTCCTAGAAGTGCATGTGGTGAACCAATATTTACCTTTGTTTGTGTCAACTTTATACTGTTGATTATTTATTTGTTTTATTTAACTGGTAGCCTACCATTAAACAACATCTGCTTAAAGGTGTGCTAACTGTCAGAATAATGTCCAGAGTAATGATGATTAATGAGTGATATAGCTTAAATGTTGCACAGAGTTATGACTTAACTGACGTTTCATGTCCGCTTATCCCCCTTTTCAAAAGTGCTTTCAATATTTTATGTTTCATCTATTGTATTATATGCATATTTGTAAAAATGTAAAAGTAGGAATGAATTGCCTTGCCCCGGCAGTCATTTACTCTGTTTCTGTGGACTGACCTGGTTTCTCTCTGATTTTCTCATATCAACAGTTTCTGTGCATAAACTCAAACTCACCAACTCTGGTCTCACATCTTAACATTTGTAATTCGTTCTTTCTAATATTTCCCATTGTTTATCTGCCTGTATTGACCTTTTCTTGATTTGTAAAGCACTGTGTGATTAACATTTATTCTTTAATTTTATTCTTCTATATTTTCTTAATTTATTCTTAAATAAAATTAGTTAAAAATGTGTTTGTTGGTCACTTATAAGTGGTGTCCCTTGCTCTTTTATTGAAATTTAACAGACATAGAGAAGAAGGAAATACAGATTGAAATACAGAATCCTTTTATGTTCCTGATCTGCAGGAACCAATTTTGTAAACTCAGAGATTTCATATAGTCCCATTAAATAGACTGAGTGAGTGATCCCAAGATCATATGTGAGGGAACAACCTACACTCCTCTGAATAGGACATCAAGAGCAATTTATCATTATTATTGGTGTGAAGTCTACAGGCAATCGTGGTAACCAGTGAGATTATTGATAATACGATCAGACACAACATCATTAAAAGTAAATTCCTACATTAACACCCAGAGTAGTACTATAGCACTCTAGCCACTAACCAATTTATTGAATCATCATTGTTATTGCTGTAAATGTGTGATTAAATATTCCCCTGTAGTCTCTAGAGTGTGACATTTTTGTTTGTCTAGAAGGCATTTATGGTAATTTAGAGGACATTTATACCTACATTAAACCTACAATCTATAAAATGCCCATATGGTGACATTTCCATGTCGTGAGACATCTTCACACATCATGTTTTTCATCTATAAGACGAGTATTCAGATTTTTTTGAGAGTGTCTTGAGACGTCTTTTGACATGCACCTCTAAGGTAAATGTTTTAAATCCGATATTAAAAAAGCAGGCATGAGCGGGAGAACGATCATGAAAACTGCACCCACTTTATTAATGTCGTCAATTCATTTGTTTGAGTAAGAAGCGAGCCGCGGGGTATGAACTCCCTTTTCACATGTGAAGGAAATTAATAATTGCACGCTCAAAATAATTGTGAGAATGAGATAGTTGCTTCAATCATGCAGCAATCATTTATTACGTCTGGGTCATGTAACAAAAAGTAATTTCCCCTCGGGATTAATAAAGTATTTCTGATGGTGATTCTGATATACTAATATGGTTCTTCTCCTCAGTCAAGTCAGAGAAAATGGACCTGGAACAGAGAAAGCACAGTGGTTTTGTCATAATACAACAACAACAACAACAACAACAACAACAACTCTATTTTGGTCCTAGAGGAAAACCATGGGAAAGTGTTCTGGATAGAATATGGGAACAGTGAAAAGTTATGGTCGCCTCTATGTTTTGTATAACTATCTTACAGGAACCTGCAAGAGCCTAAACATTCTTTTAACACAGAGTACTTCTAAACAAATCAGTGGTTACATGAGTTGATCACACACACTCTACTTAGATTGTATTTTTCCATTACATGCATTTTCTCGAACGAACTACACGAGTGGCTATGACATAATAAAGATGATACAGATGACGCAAGTGTATGCTGCAATCACATAGAGCGTTTCATCAGATTTGTCTAAACCTTGATACCTATTAACAATGTGTTGCTTTAGCTGAATCTTTCGGGTTAAAATGCTTCTCCTCAAAACCCATGTTACTGTAATAATAATAAGGCTTGTTTAAAATAAGCTTATATAAAAACAGTCTTTAAAGTCTCAAAAATAAGCCTTTAAAATAGCCTTAATGAGGCTTTGATTATGGGGACATTCTACCCAGTCTAATGTATGCACATACTTAACTCATTTCAGAGACTTTTTCCGGTAACAGTATGGGATGTCCACATGTGTTTTGTCAGGTTGTATACTGTCCACTCAGAGTAGAAACGGTGGAAATCAACCTCCGAAATGTAAACGTGACTGGGAGCATGGATTACATTACCGTAAATATCATAAAAGACTACACTGTAATGTACACTTTCATCAGAATTGTCGCCTGGCCACCAGTCTTCCTTCTGCAAGAGCCACGTGTGCCTCAAACAGCACATGGAGAACTGTAAATACTAGAGTACAAACTCAAATATACTTTTCTGCTGTTTTTCAATAAGTAGCCCATAGTATTCCCATCGTAACACATTTTGATAGTCTGATTTAAGAAACACTATATCTTACAGTGAACCATTCATCTCTTGGTCAGTATAAATAGTAACACTGTTAACCAAATATTCTTACAGATTTTACTCATCCCATGATGCATTTTTTGTCACTCGTGGCTGGACACCTAATTAAACGTATGATGTAATTGGAAAACACATTCTTTAGTATTCTACATATTTATTCAGTAATATTTCACAAAAATATTTAGCAGAGTTAATATATGGTGATAGGGTTGATTTCTCTTATGTTTAATGTACCAAAAGGAGACCGTTTTTCTTAATTTTATTTCAATTCAGGTTAGCTGCCTTCAGGAAAATATGGGAATAAATGCATAGTTAGATGAAAACAATCACTGCAATTGAATATGTTAATACCTCTCCTTAGAATAGAGGTAGCCTAATAACAAAAGCTCAAACAAGCAAGGCTCAAAGTCTTGCTGGAACAAAAATAGAGGCAGAAAAATAAAAGTAGTTCAGTAGGTACTCAGTAAACGTGATCTCATGGATTTTGTAAAGCAGTTTGGAGTGCCTATAAGATGGCATCAGATCAATGTTGACGAACACTGGCCTACAAATACAACTATACTTTTTCTTAACATCCATTTATCATGTTTGCAATCGGAAAGAAATGAGACGAGGAATGTTGCTGCGCATTTCCTAGGATAATCCGGTAATTCTCCTCCAATGTAAGAGAGGAGGTTCTGTACGTGGCAGCGAGGAAAAACCCGTCTCCTATTCCTCAGACCAGGAGGGGTCCGAATAGATCTAGCGTTTACGGTGAAAGGTGTGACAATTACTCTCTCAAAACTAGGAAAATAAAGGTAAGAGCGGACTGACATTACACCGTTTAACAACAAATGTATTTTTCCTTTGAGGGGAGGAACGGCTGAACGTTCGGCTGTTTCCGTCGGTGCATGATGGGATGGTTGTCAATAACAACTCACTCTGCGTTTTTTGGGGGGCAAACGCGTCTGTGGAAACTCGGGTACCGCGATGAATTGTGACGTTGCAAGTCGAACTCGCCGAGCTGGTCTCCTCTGCGTTCTTCAGTCGTCCCGTTCGTTTCGCTACAATGTCTGTCGTTGTGTTACCGTACCGCGCAAAGGGGGAAAGTTTAAAAAACTTTGTGATGACTTTGCGCAAGGGCATCCCTCTGTTGCGTGCACGTATAACGTAAAGCGTGCTCTAAAATCGACAAAGAGATGAATTCCTATGTCAGATGAGTAGATTTCCCTCTGCTTTTTTTAAACTGTAGTGGTGTAGGAGAAGCAGTATGGGGGGATTTCTAGAAACCTCTGTCTTCGGCTGACGTCACTCGTATTGTGGTCCAGCTGGAAATGAGATGACCAGACATGCGTTCAGGTTCAGACACACACACAAGGCAAATTAGGGTCAAAATCGGTCATGTAATCCCTTTCCTTTCAGGTAATCCCCCCTTTTGTTTTTGTAGAGATTACACCGAATTTGGTGTTTGATAGCAGAGGGCACCAACAGACAGGACACTAACAGTACACACCCATAGCAGTCTAAATGCTGAATTGAATGCTCAATACTCAGTTGAATGGCATCTGTTAGCACTGATATATATAGTGAAATGGTTTAAAGTGGAGTCTGCAGCCATGGCAGCAGGTATAAATGAAAGGCAACATGTGGGAATATCATAAAACTGTCTGTAATTGCTCTGTTGTGCAGGTAACAGACACTCAGAGAGACAAATTATAGTATGTCACTCTCTTGACAGTGTGCAGTAGAGCTATTTCACTGATTTTCTTCCAAATTATTATTTGTCCTTTCTCTCATTAACCAACTCATTTGCGAGCAGTGTCAAACCATCTGCGCCTCTTTATTACAAGTAATGTAGAAATGCAGAAAGAAGGCTTTGAATACATCATGTTTTGCTAACCATGTTGTATGTGCATGTGTGTGCATGCTTGTAACTGTGTGCATGTACACCTACTGTATGTGTATGGATGCTTCCTTGTGCAAGTTAACACATGCTTGCTAGAATTTAGAGAATTCCCGTCTCATGTTAATAAATTACGTGAAAAGGGTCAAACTGTATAAATGATTACCGCGTGGTAAGAATAAATTCTTCATACAGTCAGAGGTGAACCTCTTTTTGAGCACTAGCTAGCGAAGGTCTGGTGATACCGCTTCATTCTCACGTTGATAAGGTAAGGTAAGATAGAATAAACTTTATTTATCCTGTCCTTTTATTTATCCCTGTGGGGAAATACAGTCAGGATTCTTGGCTATAGGAAGAGGGGTGTGTTAGGATGAACATTTTATTGCGTCACACACACACACACACACACATACATGCACACACACACACATACACAAACTCTCTCATAGGCAAAGGAGGACATTTCAAGTAAAGTTGTTTAGTTTTGCTGCAGTGTGTTTTCAGCATCTATGGCAGCTGAAACACATTTTCTCCACATAAAGGCTCCCAGAAATCTTTGTCTAAAATTTGTTCCAATTCCATTGCTATACTAAGGCGTGTGGTGAGTTTCGTCACCCATCCTCCCAGTTAGCAGGTTAAAAAGTAAACTATTTTAAAAATGCTGACCTTTACTGAGTCAGAGAAGAGAGTGAGCCTGACTACTAGGGTTTTTTAGATAAGGAGAAAACGGGAATCAGGAACTGCCCAGGCTAGTCTCCACATAATAAATTATTCTGTTATTAAGTTTAGAAACTCTGAAACTTTTAACCGAGCTGTTAAAAACATCCTAGCTGGAAAGAAATTAAATCTATTTTTTCACAATTGTAAACTTAAGTATACTAGTTTTAAGTGTACAATCTAAGCATTGACAGGAAAATAACTTGTTTATTCTGATGTCTCTAATACATAGCCAGCTTTTCACTTGTCAAAGGTGGAATGTGTTGCAGCACAACGCCAGGTGGCAAACAGATGATGCACATGGTTCATGTGCTTCTACCAAACAGAAGAAAGTTTTGAGTTTTACCGCTAAGCATTAACCAATCAGTAAGGATATCTCTCACCTTATGTAACAATTACTCTTAAATTAAAATCACTCTTCTACAAGTTGCAATAAAAACCTGAATCTCTCACAAAACCTGAAAAGATTAATTTTAGTCTTTAGTTTTTTGAGTAAAGTAGATTATATATTAGAAGTTCAAAATATGAACTTGCTTTCTTTCTGAGAGGAGAGTTAAGTTCATGGGTTTGACAGGCAAGGATTGCCTGTCTCAGCATGTTCATAGCTCAGGGCTGTGTGTGTGTGTGTGTGTGTGTGTGTGTGTGTGTGTGTGTGTGTGTGTGTGTGCGCGCGCACCATCCAGCAGCAATGTACATTACCAATCTACATTAGCTCAATGGGCCGGTTACCCGTTCAGTCATGCACACATTTGAACCTTAAATCAATTTTTATTAGAACTGAAGCCATTTGTGCCTCCCTTATTTTACCAACCTCGGTTGTTGCGTTATCTCTGTAATTTTGAGAGTCGCACTGTTTCTGTCTCTTGGTTATTATGTCTCCTCTTGACGTTCCCTGTCCTGTCCGCCCCTGTCCTTCCCTCTTCTGTCCTGACTGTCCTGTCCGCCCCTGTCCTTCCCTGTCCTGTCCTGTCTGTCCTGTCCTCCCCTGTTCTGTCCTGCCTGTCCTGTCCTCCCCTGTTCTGTCCTGACTGTCCTGTTCTGTCCTGACTGTCCTGTCCTCCCCTGTTCTGTCCTGACTGTCCTGTTCTGTCCTGACTGTCCTGTCCTTCCCTGTTCTGTCCTGACTGTCCTGTTCTTTCCTGACTGTCCTGTCCTCCCCTGTTCTGTCCTGACTGTCCTGTCCTCCCCTGTTCTGTCCTGACTGTCCTGTTCTGTCCTGACTGTCCTGTCCTCCCCTGTTCTGTCCTGACTGTCCTGTTCTGTCCCCGACTCTCTCTCCTCAAACACTGTCTATGACATTATTAACAAACGTGTGATAAGCTGTTGCCACTGCCGATGGGGGTGGTAGTCTCACACTTCTCTTCT
>OMKK01087238.1:1799-21995 GCA_900302305.1 Polymixia japonica
TCCTTCGTTAATTAATTATTACTTAACCCTTGTTTTCGAAAGTTGTGTCAACACCTCTTTCTTTTAACAGCCCACAAATCTAACAAGTTAATGAGCCCTATTTGTTTGTGAATTATATCTTTGTTTTTGTTTAACATTATGTCCTTAGTAGCGTCTTAATTAGTCTTCTTTAATTGGTCGTTGTGTCCTCATTAAACTGTCATTTACTACAACAACAAACTATTACATGCTGTGTTCTGTAACCTGTCAGTGGGGTATATTGTACAATGGGTGGTATCTAAACATTCCCTAGGGTTTACTTACGTTTCTGGAAACTCGACAGCCTCGTACTTGATCTTGTTGTGCAGGGCAACAATATATTCATCATAAAAAGGGCACTGTAATTAAAAGATATGTATTTCAAAAACAAACAAACTTAGAATTACTGTATTGGTTATTCATTTAGTGCATATTGACGATCAGCTTACCTTCCCAAAGACAAAACAGTATAGTGTGATTCCCATCGCCCACACATCTAATGCCTGGAGAACACACCCAAAGATAATTAGACTTGTGTCACAGCAAAGCACAATTTCTTGACCCACCAATAAACACAATCACATACCATGTGTGCTACATCTTCAGAAGTGCGATCACCGAGTCTGGTTATTCACAGCTTTAACAGAAGAGGTGCGTCTAACCTTGCCGGTAAAGCTCTGCTCACATTCAGTCATCATCTCCGGGGCCATGAAGGCCGGGGTCCCCGCCGTGCTGGACAGATGGGCGTCGGTCCCTTCAAACACGTTGCTGACGCCAAAGTCTGCGATCTTCACGTGTCCGTCGTCCCCCAGCAACAGGTTGGAAGGCTTGATGTCTCTGTGGATGATCTTCTGGTAGTGCACTAGAGAGACGGCAGATGTACCAACATAGGTGTGGAGAGAGCAGTCGGCGTATTGATCAACCGTAAGCTATAAATAGTTTGGTTAGAGGTTGTAAGATGGTCATTTAAAAAAAATGCAAACGTTCAATTACTCATTTCATTTTTAATCAATAATAATTAGATAATTATATTAGTTGCATGTTATTCTTCCACAACTAACAGTAGGTGTACAGTGTTGTGGTGATTTTCGTTTAGCACAATATTTGTATTAACACTATAACGGATAATAATAATAATAATATAATAGAATTAATAATAACCAGGGCGTGTTTGTCAGGTATTTCATACAGGCGTTGAACATGACTCAGCCAATCAGAGCTGAGAAGCAGAACTATCCATTTTATTGATGTGAGAGGAGCAGTACTGATATACTATTAGCTACTATTTTAGAAACCTTATATAGTTATTGTTTGTAAACTCACGGTATTCTATTCCCAGGACAATATCTCTGAAGTAGAAACAAGCCTGGTCTTCCGTGAAAGGCGTGTCTGTGGGCACCTCCATCACTGGGCTGATAAACATACACAGAGCAGTCAAAGATAAACACGTCCTCAATATCTCACAGGATCTAGCACCAGCTCACGCCAATATATGCGATATGCTTGTTTGATCTTGTTTATACTGTGATTTCTGTTATGTATAATGATTGACTGAATAAAATTTACATTACATTACATTACAATATGTCATAACATCAGAACCTGAGAGAGATCACACGAATGAAATCAACCAAAACATACCCTTTCGTCATCAACTCGAAAACTACATGGAAAAGATGAAAAGGATTAAATGACTTCTCGCGTTTGAATACATTCCGAGCTGAATTCAATCAATGATGAAGAGATAGTATGAATCCCTACCCATGTGCAGACCATCTTCATCAGGATCATCGAGCACCTGCAAGATGTGTGCAGTTAGCAGTTCGCTGGCCTCGTGGGGGAACAAACATAATCTGCACGAATTATTGTGCTACAAAGTTATTATGGTTAGTATAAGATTAATGGGCATATGTGGAGTTTTTGTAAGTTTGGTGGGGATGTGTTGTACATTTTTTCTTAAAGCTCTGCAACAGTGAATTTCCCCCTCGGGTCGGTTAAGGATATGTCACCTCTTATCAGATAAGAGCACTGTGCTACCGCTATAAAGTTTAGCATTATATTACATAAGGAGAACTTACAAGTGTTGAGTCATATTACTAACCTCGACTAGTTTTACAATGTTGTGATGGTCCAGTTTCTTCAGGATAGCAATCTCCTGGTATACTTTTTCCAGTGGTCCTGTAGGCTTATGGCTTAGTCCGTCAGGAGGGAGGCAGCCTGAGTTTGCACATACACACAAACACACACAAATGTTAACACCCGCACCACAGCAGTGGCAAGAAAACGTGAACCATCTGAATATCCTTGGAAGTTATTACAAAAGCGAATTCACTCACGTAGAAATCTACATTGCCTCATCAACTTCTTTCTTGAAACGACTTTCATTGCCTAAAGAATAAAATATATATTAAAATGACAGTGACAACAACTGACAAATACACACTTAGACCTTGAACGCACAAATATGAGATGTAACTTACATAATACTGTTCAACATCTTCATTGTAAGCTAATTTGACCACTCCGTATGAGCCCTAGGATGTAAAAACAAACAAACATAAAAGTCAACAAATTCTTAAATTCTTCCTAAAAACCCCAAACCCAGTTTGTGGTAGTTTATATCAGATACATCAATTTGTTTCAAATGATCACCTTTCCAATCTCACACTTCAACTTGTACTGGTTGAGTTGAACACAATCCTAGGAAGAGGAAAGGTAAACTTCAATCAGCAAAGCATAGGTAAGTCCATGTATTAAAGCAGAACACTGAATTATGTCAGAGGTCAAAATCTGGTGTAAAGTTCCATGAGCTCTAGACCCCTTACATCACCATCTGTAATGGATACACGCTTGGTCTCAATGGTGGGCTGCCTGGCCACTCTACTCCCTCGCTCCTGAAGTGACAACTTCCTGTCGGAGAGGCGCGGCCGTTGTGGCGTTGTCCTTCCTGACCTGTAGCCGTTGGGTGGGGTGTTCAGACTGGCCGTGTTCATAGCTGCCACCATGTCAGCCAGCTCAGCATTGTACTCTGAGTCCAGCTCTGTCCTACAGACACCGTTCGCACTCATGGCAGCAAGTCCTTGTTCACTCATAGCTGAATGTCACTCACTGGTGTTACTGGAGCCAGCTTTTTGAAAGCACCAGAGGGCAATGACAGAAGTTTCAGATGACAATCATATACTGTTTCTATTGAACAAATGAAAACTATTCCTAAAATATTTATGTTGTTAGCCAATATTTGTATAAAATAGGGAGGCTATGTATTGTGCTTATATTCTAGCGACGCATAACCTTCAGTTTCCTACAAACATAACACACTGTAACCTACAGTAAAATACAGTACAGAGAACTGCAAGGCCTCTTATGTAACAAGAAAGAACACTTAGCTGAACATTGTGCATGCAAAAATTATAATTACATGCCATTTAATGCCTACAAAGGTATATAAGACATCTAAAAATCCAACTGGCATTCTTGAAATGAAAAGAAATACTACCTAGTAGTAAACCTACTTAGTTTAGAGATACCTATCAACACAAACATCCTACTGGTCCATAGCCTATAAATCCCCTTTGAACCCACAAATACTCTATGTCAACCTAATAAAATTTTGTGTAGCCAAAACATCAAATGTCATGAATTATTTGTTGTACTTACACATAGCTGTGGGGTTCTGCGTTGACGGCTTGCATGGTTAATCTGCATGCTGTCCTGTCCTTTGTGTCTCAAAGCAGGACTTTCACTGATGAACTGGGGACTACAGGAGCACTAGACTTAAGGATTAAGCCTGGCCACATATAGCTGAGGCAGAGTTATTCTGAGGAGTGTTTACTTGTATAGTAGGCTGTATTGATAGGCTCCACCTAGATAATTAGACGTCAAACGTCATGATCAGGGAGCCCAGATTGAACACATCAGACCTCACTGAGATAGTGCTTGAGTGGGGAAACCTACGAATGGGTGCCAAAAGATGCCAATTAGGCACAGTCGGTTGGAAAAACAGGTTTATGGCAATATGGAGTTTGTTTGGTTCCCCATCAGTCAGTTATGCCTACATACATCACAAGTAGAAGTTTACAAGTTACCACGAGAAATAAGGAATACAATCCTTCTAATTAAAAAACATTGGACAAAAGTATGGCTCAGTGAAGGATTTAAAAGGGCAGAAAGTTATTGACTAGGCTGGATGTTGAATTTTAAAAGAATCGGCATTTCTAATAGCCTATAAAGACCAGAAATATAAAAGAGAGTGGAAATTAATTAAAAATAATCTTAAATTCATGGCATATACATGCAAATACATGGCAGCTTTTTACCATGTTAAACAAAACAATCCTGTTCGGTGAGCAGTTGCAACAGTGACATCTTGTGGCAATTTAGGTGAACTGGAGAGGTCGCTCGTTCTTCGATCGAAGAGGAATTGAGCGAGATAATGAACTTGCGCATACTTCCGTGTTCGCTAGAGTATTAGTAGGTGTAGGTATCTTCTGAACAGTTTTGGGTGTGATTCTGAGGTGGCCTGCTATCATTCTGAAGTGAACCGGTTGTATGAAAACAGCGAGTTTTGTTTTAATATTATTGTGAAGTCAGACATGTCATATATGAGATTTTAGAGGGGTTTAATTTTGAAATCGCCTGCACACACCAGACCAGTTTTTCCAATAGAGAACGTTATCGTGGCGTGAGCGGAAGTGAGCACCGCAGGGCATTGTGGTATATTGTAGGACACGGAAGCTACGTGTAGTAGTAGTCGTGGAGGTGGTGTTTATATATTATCCAAGTTAAAAAACAACAACACGGTGGGATGGTTAACGGTTGCTGTGTTCTCCAGTGCCGTAACCGTTGTCACGACCGGTATGGGAACCGGATCGGTGATGTTCGATTTTTCAGCTTTCCGGTGTGGAAGCGAAACAAAGGCTCCGAGATCTCCGAGTTGACAAAGAGGCGTCGCATGGCATGGGTAGCGGCTATAAGACGAGCAAAGATGACCTTCAAAAGTAAAACCCGAAACATGTTCGTGTGTTCTCGGCATTTTCACACAGGTAAACGCAAAACACATTTTAACTGTCGTGTGGTTGCCGCCGGCCCTGCAGACATGCATGTACTCCTCCCTGCAATATGTAGGTCTAGGCCGTGCTCAATGTGGGCGGAGTCAGGGGCTTCTCCATACACTGTGTAGGGTAGCCAAGCTGTGTTATTTGTTGTAGGGTTGTTGGTACACAGCTAACTTTGCTAGCTGGCTGCATAGGTACATAACTAATCAAAGAAATTATGTGTGTTTTTTTTTTTTTTAGGCAAACCAGCCTGTGAAAAGCTACAGTGTCATCCTGACTGGGTGCCTTCATTGCACCTCGGGCACAAAGAAGTAAAACCAACGCACACTGAGCGGTTTAACCGGAGGGTAAGGAGAACGCAAGCTCTCGGTAACCTCTCAGAGTATACCGTTGTGTCTGTCCCATCTCCACAAAAAACAGAGGTATGTGAAATAATTGACATGGATGCATATATATTTGGAGAGTACATTGTTGCTGTTATTGCAATGCTATCGACTGAAATAAGATACAGTTAGTGCCCGCACTTTAGTCCTTTTCACCATGTTTTATTGTCATAGCATTGCAGTTGGCCGTAGCAGTCATTTATTTAATCAATATCAAACTAACATAATAACACAATACCTGGTTCCAGGAAACTGTAAGTGATGCTACACCTCATCATCGTCAAGACTCCCATTCAAGAGGCCAAGGGGAAGATGCAGAGATCCTTGGTAAGGCAGGTGCATTTTTTGCTGATGTTCACTCAACCCCAATGAAGTCAAAGGTCTCCAAATCTAGTATTGGTAAATCTGAGCTACATTCAAGACTGAAACTGATGCTAATGAGTCCAGAACAAACGGAAGAACGGACATGTCCATCCACGTCAGGGACCTACCATGCCCTCCCCCCCACATGTGCACACCAAATGGTAAGTCCTCACAAATGCATATTATCACAGCCATTTGTTAAAGTGGCAATCTGAAAGATCTCCAAAGATTTTCATTTAAATAAATGTCTGTTAAGTCACTATCTATCGCCGAATAAGGTAACACAATGGTGATTGAACCTATGGCCCACTGATGAAACCCCTTGCATTTGCAGTATTATAAATATTAAGAACTGGGTGTCTGTGGTGACTTTCCCGCCATGTGTTCAAATTAGAGTTAGTGACGTTTTCCCTTTGAATTGAGGTCCAATTACACACCTGTTTTCGCCATAGGTGCCACCAAAGACAACAAAACGGCAGATCTTCGAGATTGTCACTTTAAAATAAATGGAAAATCATATAATTCTCAACATAGTTTTACTCATAATTAACTGCTAACACAAATTGATGGGGAGAATATAAAAATGCTATGTCTTTGAATGTAATTTTTGTCGTGGAACAATTTGTATGCATTGTATTCACTAGCGTGGAACTAAATATAAATAATGTATAGTAACAGTCTGATGGTAACTTTGTTTTATGTAGGACATACAAGCACAGACCGAACAAGAAACTTTGGAACAGAGTTCTGCCCAAGACACCAGTACGGCCTCAGTTGATGTTCCTCCAGACCCCAAAGATTTCAGTTTTGTTCCTCAGGGCTCCATTTCCACTTCACACCCAGCTACAGAGGAGGAAAAGGAATTGGGACAGTTGAGCGAAAGAAAATGGCTGGTCAACGAGTCTAAGTTGATGGAACTTTTCAAGACTTGCCATCAATGTGGAGGGGGAATACTAGAGCCCAGAACCGACACTGTCGGGAGCCTTATCCGTGTAAATTGGAAATGCACGAATGGACATAGTGGACAGTGGAGTTCCTGTCCTGATATTCCAGGGGTGCCTGAAAATAGCCTGATTATGGCAGCATATGGGGTTCTCACACAAACAGATATGACATACACACACATACACCTATATGCACGAAAAACTCACTCAAATAAACATATGAAACATTTGCACATATATTTGTAAAATACTTAGATTAACACTAGAAAGCCCAGAGACAGATTTTACATTACAAAATTATGAAACATCGTAAATCCCACGTGTAAATTTACCAAGATTAAAGAAATATCTCATACATCTTATTACGCGATGACTATTATTTAGCATGTAACAATCGTCATAATAGAAGTAAAATGTAAACATTGATTTTGTTATGCTGTTTTTATTTCAAGAGGTTTCTAGTACTAGTAGACATGGGGGCAGGGGTATTTGTATGCTTTTTAAGGTTTTCTTTTTTTTAGTTGAGTAAATCCTCTGACATTACTAGATAATAATAGTAACTATTTATATAGCACTTATCAAGCATATGGCACAAAGTGCTGTACAGAACAGTAGGTAAAATAAAACGGAAGTGACGGATTAAACACTTTAAAATGGAACATGGCAGGATTAAAATAGAACAACAGGTCTAGGTAATAAGCTAAAATAATTAAAAATGAAAGTTGCTGAAAATGTTTTTCCATTTAAAATGCAGTGCCTTTCATTCTGACATACGTTTATTGTGTCACGTGGAAATCAAATCAGAATTTAGGAAAACAATAAACAGACCTATTGCGCTTCGGTTTTGTCCAGTAGGGGGGATGTGTTGAATGTGACAAAAATGAATGGAAGGCAGAGTGAGTGCGTTTTGGGATGGAGCTGATTGTTTTTAGAAATGCACGTTATTCATGCAAAAATGAAATGCAATCAACAGTCCAGTCACAGCTTTGGGCCAGGTGTGGAGGTATGGAGACGTGGTTTACGTTGAAATTACGTGCCAATGAAACCAAATCGTTGTAGGAGGACGCACGATGAGGACATGTTAAGAGGAGAGAATTAAGCACCAGATCAGTGGTCTATTACAACAAGTTGGTAGCTTTATGTTGTTGTATTGTATTCATTGTGTACAGTAGATGTGCGCATGTGGGTAATCTTCCGTTCTAGCGGACACACGTTTCTATAGGCTATGCAGTTATAGATATATTAATGACTTATAAGTATTTATATCATTGACACCAAATCTTTCTTTCCCTGGTTTGATGGAGCCAAATTAAAGCAGGTTTAAAGTTGCGCCCACCTGTCTGGGATGTAGTTCAGGGGGCGGAATTTGGAGGTAACCTTATAGGCGGGTTCACACCACAGGTACCGCTGCACAGACCAGGCAGCAGCATAGAGCAGGACTGAATTCATTTATACGTTTGTAGAGAACATCCAAAGTAGAGGGTCATGTCAATGACGGCACATTTTGGTGTTTTGAAGACCATAGAATTGCGTGAACTTCTGGAAGATGAAGAGAAAATAAATCAGATTATCAGGTATAGTCAGAAGGTGAGCAATCTGGCAGTATAACTTTTTATTGATTTGTAATAATAGTGATTTCACGTTGCCTGATAGGGATGTTCGCAGATTGGTTTTATATAAATTAATTTGACTGCAGAAAATCTAGCAGGTTTTTACAACTTTTTCAATCGCGTTATTTTATTGACTTTGTGTACAGCAGGTGTTTGAGAAAGTTAGTTTAACTTTTTATGGGTTGTTTCTTTTTTATCCTTACCTGAAATATTTCCAGTTTCAGGGGCTGAAGAGGGCAACAAAGAATATGTTGGTTTCAAATTATAGATTGGCAAAAGCCAGTCTTTCTCAAAAACCTGCATTCAGAGATGTTAAGTTGGTACTTGCAATGAAATACAAGGAACTAGAAAAGCTTACCAGCATCATCCAAGTCAAACAAGCCCAACTTGGTGAGTTTTTCAGTCCCCGTTATATATTTTCTTTCTGTTTTCTGGCGGTTGAGTATGTATTGCAATTCAAACCATACATTTGCCTGTTCATAATTTGCTTTCACTTAGAATGCAGATTTTTTTTAATTATCATTTTGTAGCAGAAAAATACACCATTCGCGTAGCTCAGTGGTCTCTCTTGAAAAAGATAGCCCATGCTGAAGAGGAGTGTGAGGTAAGATTAAATTTATACTGTGAAATAATGTGACTGTATCTCTCTTTGATGTGATTCACTGAATCTTAATAAGAAAAAATAAAAAAAATCTTGTAATTACCCCCCCGGGGATAAATAAAGTTCTTTGAATCTTGAATCTTAATAGAGATGGTATGATGTAACCTAACAAAGTATACCCCCAAAAACGATAAAATTGTAATATTTAATATAAAAGATATATTTATTAGCCTCTGAGAATTTGACTGAATGTTAGAATTGGCGAAATGACTGACAAAGCAATTTACAGCATGATGTAGTTGCTAGTGCAAGGCAGCCAGTTCAGTGGGTGGACAAAGTTCATTGATGAGAGCGGTCAAAGAAAAATCTGAAGTCATGCAAGGTTGCAGGCTGGACACTAACATGCCACAGCATGGTCTAACCCCCTGTAACTTCTCTTACACCCTATAGAATCTTTGAGGCTGTTCTCAAAGGGAAGGGTTCTCTCTACATAATGTACCTAAAAACGAACTACTGTGTGTATTATTTTTATGTAAAATACACCCAAAAGGACCTCTGTTTATATTTTACAACTTAACAAAAATAAAATACACAATATTCTTTCTAACAACAGATGCTTTTTCAAAAGTTTGTGGAGGAGAAAACACCAGTGGCAGATTTCTTGGACTACTTTCAAAATTCACGGAAGCTCTACCACGTCAGGCTGGTTCTGATGAAAAAAATCCAGGAAATTACTGAACCCAAACAGAAACCACAAAGACCCATTGAGATTCACCCCAACACCAAACATTTCTCAACTCCTGAGGAGCTACATTACGCTTGTCATCCATTCTGCAGTCTGACTCCTGCTCTTGTTTTACCTGCCATCTGTCATCCTCACACCTGTGTTCCAGTTCACCCTCCACTACTACTACCCTTTGGTGCCCGTGTCAACATCGTCCAACCTTTATGGCCTTTGCCGTCCCGTTTTGAGAATGATGAGCTTGTATGTCCGAGACTGTATGGACAAGTCTCCAGAAGGCCGACAAGACCTGTCCGTCTTCAGAAACTCAAGTTACAACCCAGGAAACATCACCACGCACCACACTGAAGCCCAGTCTAGTCTCAGGCTAACCGTGTTGAACTTCATGTATTTTTATGTATGCGCAGTATGGTAACGTAAATGATTTTGGCTTTATTATACTTAGATTATAGATTAATCAATAGACAAGTACAAACTGACAGCTTTAGATGATGTGTGTTGTTGTTTTTTTTGTCTTTTATTTTGAGCAGTTACTGCTTCAGATTTCTTGCGCACCAACATCATCTCTTACCTTTAACATCCTCTGTCAAGCCCGTTACTCCTGTCTCATGCATCTCGGTGGGATTTCACAAGTGAAATGACTCAAAAGATCACAAAATTGATGTAGTTTGTGTATTAAGGCTTTTGTCAAAGTATTTTTATTCACTCAAAGTAAATCTCTCCCAATACTAATGCATATTTAATGCATTAGCAATACCTGAGCCTACAGCAACAAAATCCTACTGCCTCAATATGTGCTTTTAACTGTACTGTACTTATTAGCCTCTACGTTTCTGTGTGTTAGAAAATCTTGAATTAAAGGGAAGGTTTGCTCAGTCTATTAGAGAGTGAACTTGAACTTTTCACCTACATCTGATACCTGTGATCATCTGTCTGCAGAGACTCCTGCCAGGGTCAGCAATGGACCATGAGCGGCACCAACTAACGCCTTACATCCTTAAGCTGAACAAATACAACTGTCCGCAGTCATTTTAATACATTACTAAGTTTTTGTGACGGAGGGATACGGCTACTGTTGTCATGCAACAGTGCCTTAACTGCATCACTTGTTGCCTGTTTAGCACCCGCGTTATCTCTCTCTCCCCGTCGTACAAGCCTCCAGGATTCGCCTGACCACCCATAGGGTTAGCCAGAGTGCCATATGGCCCATGCGAGCTCCTCATACTAATTTAGCCATGGAGAAACCCCCACTAGTTTTACAGGAGATGATTAGCAAAGCGGAGCATGTAAAAAGGCTTTTGTTACACAACGGACTTCTGTTACATCTATGTCAGCAGCCCCCATTGTCCCGAGAGACTCAAATTGGGCAATTTTCTTGTCTGTCAACTAATCATTACGTCCCTTTCAGTTCCATTCCTCCCTGTCTCTGTATTCTTAAATGGGTTAAAAGAGATTCTTGTTGTTTGTTTTGAAGTGGTGAACTCTAGATACATTATTTATCTTGACACTGAAAGGTCAAATAAAGAAGCCATTCCCTCACTGAAAAATGTAACGATGAATCTTAATGTATGACCTTTCCTAAACTATCAATTTACTACCTTCTCCATCTGTCTCCTGACGTACACATTACACTGTATTCATATGGTAAACAAACCAGCCATAAACCGAAGAATGTAAAGCCTTTCATTAGCAGTCAGTATTGAATAGATTATTATCCCACAGACAGGGGTGTATAAACGTGGTCCCCAGCACGACCACGTGTAAAGGGGATTACAGAGTATCTCTGACTGAATCCATAGGTACAGCTGGTATGGAGTGACACTTAAGGGGGTTCACTTATGCAAGAATACTAAATAGAATATGAAATCACTTTGGTTGAACGTTTTCTTGGAACATGATCTTTCAAACAAATAACCTTGAGAAGAAAACCAACAAAAGCCATATTGGATTCATTCATACTTCATTTCATACTTCATTTCCATTGCTGTAGTACACTATGCCTTGGGGGTGTGTCTACAGTGTACTAGAGAGCGACTGGAATAGCTGTCTGTAATCTCGTACCCAGACCTTCCAGACGTTCTGTTGAAGGTCTGGTAACTTTGCTCATACAGAGATTACTAGGAGGGCTCAGAGCCGTTAAAGCAAAGATCCTGTTTGTAATGGCTTTAAAGGTACTGTATACAATATTTTGAACATTAATATAAAAGCAATCAACGATTTGCTATGTAAAGATATAGTGGAGTAATGGCGTCCTGAGTAGAGAATAGTGCCTTAGTGTTAGTGTGGTCGACACGCCCATTTGTTTTGGTCTGAGATGCTGGTGCTCTAGTGCGACATCTAGTGGCTGAATATCGTATATACCGCAGCTCCTTTAAGTAGACATAACAACCAAGAATGTTTTTTTAAGTATACTAAAGTATGTTTAGAAGTACCATCACTGTATTATACTTTTTTAAAGTGTACTAAAGCATACTTTTTGACAAGTACATATAAGTATATTTCAAGTGCATATTCTGTCTCTCAAGTGTACTTTTAGTGTACACATATGAATAATATGAATATCTTACACACTACATAGCATTCTGGTACTGCACAAAAATTAAAATGCCCTTAACATTAAAATGTCTATTTTCCATTCCTAAGCTGAAAATGAAAACATTTTGGCAGTGCAAAAGTTGACTGCTGGCTTATTCACAAAGAAAAAAGATTGCATTGTTTGTTATGATTACACATAGGAAATTAGGTTTATTTAAGATGGTTATTGTATTGTATTGTATTGTAGTTTTGCTGCCCCCGCCTACAAATTAAAAGCCCTCTAGCGACCATACACGGTCCAGCCATAGGCTAGGTTTTGACCTAGTTTTTCAGCAGCAGGTTTGCTCTTTCACGCCGAAGGTGATGCCAAGTGCAAGAGACAACGCTAGAAACCAAGGCAACCCTCATCAAAACAGTTCAATAAAACACTCCTCAAAAGCTGTTACAGGCATCTACAGTCAGTAATATTCATACTTTTACCGTGAGCTCGCCGCTTTCGCTCACCTTTCAAACACCAAGTTATACTATAGACTAAACACACGCTCCTTGAAATACATAGGTTATAATGGCTTCGTACTTTGCAGGGATAGAAGCTCGACGGAATGCACTGCTGTATACTTAGATCACAAATTCAACACAGAGCCACCACCAGTAGCCTAGTTGAGACATGCATTGGTTAGAGAAGCTTCTACATGAAAGAAAATACAATTTACAGACAAACAGCAGGAGTGCTTTTGACACCCACAGACTATTAATAGATGGCTCATTGAAGATCTCTAGTGGTACAGTGTTCACTGACTTCGTGGTCAGAACAGAAAACAGCGTGCCACCCTATAGACCATGTCTTCTGACCAGTGGTTCATAACTATTAGATCAAGTTAAAAATATAAATGACTGTAGATCCTTTCTTTTTTTTTTGGCTGGACCGCAACAGCAGCCCTATAAACGTGAATGTCTGTCCGTCACTGACTGAGTGATGAAGTTACACCATTGGTCGGCCGAGTGTTGGAGTTTCCCCATTGGCTGTTGCTCTTTCAAAATGAATCACTGTGACAATTTCACACATTGACCATACACGGTCCAGCTACTAGGTTTCGACCTAGTCTTGTTTCCTAGATATACTGCTGGCTGCTCTACATTTATTTTAATTGTCAAATAAACTAAACTAAACTAAACATCACGTGAAACCTGAGATTAGCAAATAAAACCTGGTTCAAGTTCAGTTGTAAACACAACACCATATGACCATAACATTGTCCACAGAGGAAACACTGTATCCTCAGCTACCTACAGTTTCCCATCAAGTTAATCAAAACATATCTATTCCAATAAATTGCAACAGTCCGCAAATTCAGTTGGCCAACATGAATCGTCCCTGCTGTCCTTCACTTTGGAGCAAGGCGTATTAGTAACGCAACGTTAACAGCAGAGTTACATCCCTGAGAACGGGCCAAAATCCAGAGTAGCAGCCGTCGCTGGACTGTCTCTCCTTAAGATGAATTATGCTCTTTTTTTTTGGGGGGGCGGTCTTCGTTCTGTACATCCATCACAACATTTTAGTGCCGACCCATGCCGCTGGGGTCCGACAGATTAGAAGGGAGACTCCCAGGACTGCTGAGCTCTCATTACACCTCTCTTGATCTGCTCGTAGGTGACAAACATCACTATGTTCCACGAACCCAGACGGAGAAAAGAGGGCATGAATCTAAAAGGGGAGGAATCGCGAAAAGAGTCAGTCCCGTTGTATAAATCTTTCTACATTTCTTATAAGCATCTGGGACCATGCATTTCAAAAAGTTGTACATACCCCTTATAGAAGGCAGTGGGTCCCTCTTTAATAAGCATGTTTACAGCACAGTTACTAGCGCTACTATACTGCCCAGGTACTGAGTTCATGAACCGGGTCTTCACCACGTCCACGGGAGACGCCACAACAGTGGTGCAAAAACCAGCTCCAAAGGCCGCCGTGAAGTGACAGGGCATATTATCTGTTGAACACAAGAACACCTGCATTATTTATGAGAGACTACAAAGCCACATGAAAATGAATTACCTTTGGGTGACACAAAAACATCTGTAATGCACAGTATGTTATGGCGACGAGGAGAGCGCACTTGCCTGCCATGAGGTTGTGTTTGAGGATGAGCTCTTTAATTATGTCATAGGTCACCAACTCCGAGCAGTTCACAATAGCGTTACGAGTTATGTTAGGCAAACAACCTGAAAAGCAAAACAAATGAATTATCTAAGGATTGATTTAATTTAAGAAGTATAGTTTCTCAACCCTCCCCCATCCAAAAGTCTTTTCAGTCGTCTTTTTCATTTCATATAATTTAAACGAAATAGTCCGACCAATGTAAAAACTAAAGACATTGATCTGGTATCATGTATTTTTTTTCTGAAACCTTGCGGTCCAGTGCCAGTCTGGCGCAGAGACCTTGTTCTGGCGAAGTGGCAATTTCGTTGGGCAAAGCGGATTTCAATCTCGACTGCGCCCGTTGGGTCATTTCCCGGCCCGCCATGACATCACTTACCCCGGGATGGGTGTGGAGGCGCATTAGAGGGTGTGACCGTAACAATCAGGTGGCCCAATGCAATTTTGATGTCAAAGAATACTCTTGCACCTCTGCCTACCCAGACCACGTCTTAGCGTGTGACGTTCTGTGGTATTTTCCTGGCTTTAGCAGGCAGAGGCACACATGAACAAAGACTTACCCAAAAATCACACACACCCTTTTGAGCATGTTATTATGGCCCATTTAACTTTGACGTGAATCACTTAACCACCGACTGCTGTAACTGAATGCAACCAATAAAACAAAATACCTGTACGTAATTGTGTGAATCATCTTCCAACATAAAATGGCCAATGCGTGGAAAACAACATGGTGAGAGGGATTTCAATATTTCAGTGAATGGAAAACCTAAAAAGAGAACTGAATAGGCCTACACCCATAATCACAACTATTTAAGGTCCCCTACTGGGTTCATAGAATACACAGAAAAGAGAGAAAGAGCCACGTCAAAACACAGCCTGTCAAATAATCATATTTGCATTTCCTATCACATTGGAAATTGCCTTTGTGTGTGTGTGTTTCACAATCTTTATAGGGACTATGGAATAGCATCAGAATAGATGACATCTGTTTCCTCCTGGGAGACGTTGTGTTTTGGTGCGGCCGGTCTGGACTGAGTCAGCGCGCCACGGCGGAGAGCAAGCTTCTTTTAAAGGGAACGAGAGGAGCTGATGTGATTGGGCCACAACTGAAGACAGTCCTGCCACGCCTACTGAAAATGTATTCCTCCTAATCCAGCCCTTTGTACAACTGCCCTGCAGGTGTGTCTGAGCTGCGCCAGCATCTCATTCCTCGAAAATACCAAAAAAAAGTGTTGCCCTGAACTATCTTACTACCCTTGATTCCTGAAAATAGGACCCCTGATTCCATGTACGTTGCGACAACGCACTTAAAAGCACAAATAAGTACTGGAGCATTTTGGATTGCTTTTTCACTTATACTTTACCTTTCCAGAGCCCTTTAACGCCTTCATCCCTGGCGATGGTCCTGTAAGCATCGATGGTGCTATTGTACCTCTTCACAGAGTCCCCGGCAAGCAGCCGGGTTTGAGCCTGGAACCGCACTTTCACCACATCTGTGGGCTGAGCAAACGCTACGGCCATCGCCCCAGTGGTGCAGCCCGCCATCAACCGGCTTCCGATCCCAGTATCTGTGACACAAGCATCTGTGTATAAGCAGCGCATTCTCTCCCCTCACAAGCTGGCAGAGTATACGTAGAGCCAGGGATAGAAGCAAAACAGAAATACTATACATGCACGAGACAACTGCCAGTTTTTTTGTTTTTGTTTTTTTTACAGGATTTTGACTGTAAAACCTATGAAAGTCAGGCAAATACAAAACCCAAGGGGGCTTGATTCTGAAACTCTACATTTATATGATTTGACTTGCAAGAACAACCAATCAATCAATCTTGTCTAGGCACAATAACGTTCAAGCTTCCACTTGATCATTACGAGTGTTTGAAAGAATACAATTGTTCTTGTTCTTACTCCAAACTAGTTTAACTGGTTAAGCTGACAGATGACAAATAATGTTTATGAAGATAAAGATGTGATCTATAGTAATAGCTGCAGTCATACTAGCTAAACGCTCAGGTTTGTGCTGTGGGTATTTGTCCAATAGGAAAAGGTGGAACATGGAAGGGTGGAGCCTCACATCTACAGCGTAAACAGATGTATTCCCTAGTCAGGAGGAATCTACCCTACGCCCTACATCCTGGAGATGTTTCGTTTAAAACCTGTCTAGTTCAGGGTGAGGATTAGGTTTGAATTTACCACAATGTTGTGCAAAGAATTATTATTTCACCTTTTTGAGAGCCTAAAGTATTTTTTTTTTAATTTACTTACAGATTTTTCATAGTCCAAACCTCATTATTTCAAGAAATTGCAATGACCTCGTCTGATATGCCACATGTATTCAGGCATTTATAATTGTTGTCTCTATTAATTTCAGCAAACTGAAAATCAACCAGACGCTTTGTCCAGTTATTGTTTTGAGTTTGCAGCATGTCCCTTAATTTCAGGTGAGGATAAGTCTTGGGACTAGAGGAGATGAAGTCAAGAAAACTGGGGATATGTGTGTGTGTGCTTAAATGCAGTGTGGTCGGCTCCTTGGTAGCTGTGAAAATATAGCCTGCTGCTGTGTTGTGAACTTTAGCACTGTGCACAAGCGGGATTTATGAAAAACAATCAAAAGGTGAAACACTGAACAGATGAGAGCATAACAGTACGTGTGAAAGAGTAAGACAACTTTAAATTGAAGAAAATAAACCAATGTAAGCATCTGGGTGGCAGTTAAACAGCTAATTAATGGGATAACAACTTATTTTCATAGGTTTACAACAAAAGAGCCAACCAAACTTCCTTACTTGACCAAATACAATGGGTATTGAGTGTAAATTAAAATTTTGGGGCATACTTTCTGATCCCCTGGCGTAGAGCTGCTTCATTGAGTCGTACAGGCCAATGCGGACTGATGCAAAACTCATTTGTCTCTGGAGCCCTGCCACCAAGCCATTGTATAGGCTCCTTGGTCCTTCTGTCTTCACCATGGTCTTGATGGTGCCAAACACACCCTTATACCTTTGGCTACCCAACGAGGACTTTGATTCACCCTGAATCTAAAGCAAACATAGGTGTGGGAAATATTGTTAAATAAATATAGCCTATATAATGACAAACAAAACCCTGTGTGAGGCAATTCAATTAAGGTACGACCGTGTATTTAAATGTAAATATGCCATACTTACTCTATAATATTAGACTAGGCAATAAGCAGATGCATCCTCACCTGGAGTCTAACTTTGGCTGTGTCCAGAGGGAAAGTAACCAGGTCCGCAATACAGGCAGCAGTTCCAGCTCCGAAGAACTTGACAGCGGCCGTAGGGGCCAAGTCAGCGGTCCTTGCACCAACCATCATTAACTTTGCACGGTGTCGTTTTTATTTAAAAGACCATAAAGTCTGAAGTGCAGCAGACGTGAATTTCCTTCTCGGTCCCTCAATAGAAGGAGCACGGGAAGGCAACTGTTGGAAAGCAACATATTGTGAAAAAGGACTAAACCAATTAAGTATTTGTATAGGCCAACCGCAAGTTACTTGCACACTTTTACATACCCAGACAAATGAGTCACATTCAAGTTTCAGGTAATGAAAAATGTTCCTTTTGAATGCAAAATCCTTTGGTTTTGCCGTGGGCCATAAAAGTGTTCCAAACCAGCATGCCACTGTAAAACATAAACATGTAGTACAACTTGAAAAATAAAGAGAAAAACAGATGACAAAAGAAATGTCTACGAATACATTCACTCAGTGATTTAAATAACTGCAAAACGCATACCTACCTCACTGAAATATAATAATGT
The DNA here is from genome assembly GCA_900302305.1 of Polymixia japonica. Classification (NCBI taxonomy): domain Eukaryota; kingdom Metazoa; phylum Chordata; class Actinopteri; order Polymixiiformes; family Polymixiidae; genus Polymixia; species Polymixia japonica. The sequence goes on from OMKK01087238.1 coordinate 19,988, forward strand.
AAACACTCAAATAAATAATTCCCAAGATGAGTTGTCTGCAGCCTGGAGGAGCTCAGTGTCTCAAGCCACAGCAAAGTTTTGTCTTTATATGATCTGTTCCGCACTTGCGTGACGTGTCCGGGACCGCGGATGCAAGAGTCAAGTGTCTGAACAAGTTATATTTTGACTTGTTTTGCAGCGTCAACAAACAGTTTCTAAAACAAAACACACAAACTGATAAGATTATGATTGGGATACATCCAACAATGATATTCTCGTTGGATCTTGCAGTTAATTTAAATATCAACTTTATTTTTGAATAAACACGATGTTCATTGCACAGCTGCATCAGGAAGTAAACATCACAACGTTCAAATATGCGGTTAGGTAGCAGACACGCTTGAAAAACTAATTATATAACGATCCACTAATTACGGGACGGAATCTATTGTAAACCTATTTTATGTAATAGTGCTTATATATTTCAGGAATTTCATGTTTATACTTACAGGATAGATAGAACCTTAAACATAGGCTAGTTGTTGCATTTACAGTCAGTGAAATTAATTTCATATTGGTGCTAATAGTTCTGAACCAGATATTGTACCCATATCCCCACAAAATCACACCAGGTAGTCTACAAACTGTTTCTTAAATGACAGTTGACGATATTGATTTAGGCTAGTCTTTTGTTTTGAGTTTTGGCAGACAAGAAATCAAATCATACTATCAAAAATAACAGAAAAACCATAGGCTATGTAACTTTTGCAGTGAGTTTTTCCTTTAAATCCAGAAATCACAGAATGGACTAGATTTACTACCAACTACCTTTAAATTAAAGCAAAAACCATGCAAACGGTATTCATTATTGTTACGAAATATCAAATATTTATTTATAAAGTACAAAAATATTACACTTAATTTACATGATCTGATAATCTGAAGCCACTACGTAGTAAACGTGACAATTGTATGTGATCATAAACGTTTAGCCAAGCAGTCAACAGAGCTAACTATCAAAGAGCAACATTAATGATCATCACTAAAATGAGTAGAAAATATTTTTGCAATTCTTGCAGTCTCTTCTTTCTTCATGGATGCTGATATGTTGGTCCTTGAACGAAGAGCTCGTCGATAAGGAATACCATGTATTAAAGAGCTGGGTCCCTAGAAAAATAAACAGAAACTCAATTCCTATTATTTTGCATTGAAATCATGCCAGAAAATGATCTAAGGTAGCATATCAAATGAAGAGCACTTGCAGTTATGATACCGCTAATCTAACAGACTCTTTCATCAAAGAAATCAATCATGATTGATGATACATCCGATAGCGAAAGGGAATTTCAACAACTGTTACAGTTCAAAAAAGCTTGATGTTTCTCCTCTCCTGCATTACCTTAACATAAAATAACATAACAATGTTACGCTTAGCAGCTTTAATAAAGTGTGACTCATCTCTACCTCAAATTGTACAAGTCTTTCTTGGTTTAATGAGTATAAATCAGAACAATGACAATAGGTTCTGAAACAGGCTTGCCACGTGGAGCTCAAGTGCATACAGTATATTCCTGAGCTCAACAAAGGACTAGGTTGAACTGGTTCTTCAAAAGGTCTGTCAAACTATGTCCCAAGCCCAACCTCCGCCCACTTGTAACTGCATGACTCGTGGCTATATCTCCACACCCCTTCTTGAAACTGGATCCAGCTATGCCAGAGTGACGCAGGCATACCTTCCCATGTTTACAGGGTGACTGAGTGTTACCCAGACTGTTCAACTGTTATGACACAGACACTATGGGCTATTTGAAGAAAAACAACTGTACACCAATGAATGATGGCAGGTTCATCAATTTTACAGCATGTTGACATGCCACCTATATAAAACTGTTTTGTATTTTTAAATACCTTTTTTGGGTACTTCATTGACCCCAAAAGGGAAAATTATAGTTTTGCTTGGCCCCCTCCACAGGGAGGTCAGTGCTCAGGGTCAGTTATACTGGAACAATGTTCCTGGAGCTGGTAGGGA
>OMKK01087238.1:22033-40530 GCA_900302305.1 Polymixia japonica
CGAACATTGTAAGGCGAATGCTTGCCGTTTCGGGGGCTTGAACCCCGGCCTTCTAGCTGAGGGATGATCTCTCTACTCTCTCTACCAATAAACCATACTGTTCAACTCATGACACCACCTCGACAGCCACACCACCTACTCTCATTGCCTAAAAAAATAGTGCCTAGAAAAAAAAGCCTAGAAATGTATTACTCTTGTTTGGGGCCAGTAGAAATACCAGTGACTGAGTCCCCCCCCCCTCAAGTTAAGACTGGGGTAATTACTCAGGGCAAAAGTGACCTCCTGCAATGAGAATACCACCTCACTTACATCACAGCCATGTCCCAGAACAGTGTCAAGGCCAAGTCTGCACCAGAGGCCAATAAAGGGAAAGCCAAATTCACATTTTATTCCTACGATTTGAAGAGAATTCAATTAATTTGTGAATACAAATCCTTTCCCAAAGGTAGAAGCTATTCAAACAAGGCTTGATATTTGTTTGTTTTTTTGGACATCAAATTTAGCTTTAATCTGTTGCAGTGTGAACAGTTAGGAACCAAAATCAATGTAGGTAGCAATGATCCACTACTATCACCCTGGGCAGCATCATTACAGCAAACACGAAGTCCGTCTCTAATTCACTGCTAATGAAGAAACTCCAAACACAACCACATAATAAAGTCACAGACTACAGATTTTATAGTGACTGCCCAAGCTCATAGGAATAACATATATAACAATGATATTTTTGAATGGCTTTCCCTCCAACATTAAGAAGTATGGCATAGCCTAGATCTAGCATGATTGCATAAGGCATGGTCTATAATAGTTGTGTTTATGATGCACCACTGAGAGTTGAGTTACATTGAACTCCAGTCCGTACACAGCGTCACCATTCTTGACTGGCTACAGTTAAATAAAGTTACAAAGTGATCTATTAATAACACGCTTCCCGAGGGTACGCCGTGGCAGAAACTGTAGTGCTGATGCCAAATGACTGCACCTTCCACTGGGACCATTTTCATATTAGTCACCACAAGCACAGAGAGTCTAACAAGGGTAATTTAAGTAAACAAGTCTATTAATTTTTTCCAAAAGCTGCTAATACACTCATAGGGAACAGGTTTATAACAACATATCAAGTTACCTACTGAGTTAGGAATGGAACAGAGGAGCGAGAGAGAGAGACAGAGAGAGAGTGATAAAGAGAGACAGAGAGAAAGAGAGACAGACAGACAGAGAGAGAGAGAGAGAGAGAGCCAGAAGCCAGAAACAGGGTTGGCAACAGATACTCACTGCATCAGAGGACTGGGAAAAGACAGGAGCTAAACGTAGGGCCCTCATAGAGGCCTCCAAGTGGTGAGAAGGAAGGAAGAAATTAGGGATCTCCACAGGAGGAGAGCTGAAAACAGACTATTAAAGAAAATCTGAGATGTACAAAGTTCAAGTACAAACCCGATGTGACAGATGGGCACAACAATACTGAAGGCTGATTAAGGATACAGTTGGGGCTGTTCGTCTTCACTGTGCTGCGAATATGAAGCGTCATATGTGCCTACGGGGTGCTGTGGGTTGGGGGACAAACTGGGAGACTCATTTTCGGAAAGGTCGGTTCTGTCACCTGACCCCCCGTTTGCGGTTGTGGTCTCTTTTCCTTGTTGCTGATCTAGAGCTTCTAGTGTCCCGTCACCCTCTCTCTCTGTGTCTGAAATGTCACCTGCTGATCCATTTGAATGGTCAGACCCAAAGGGTTCGCTTTCTTCCTGTCTGGTACATCGGTGTTCTTGGCCGGGGTTCTGGTGGTGCAGAGTATCAGCGGGTGGGCTGACACGCCTCTCCCTCTCGTCTTCCTGGGTTAGGTCGGGGTAACGGCTGGACTGCTGATCCTCTGGTGCCTCCAGGCTCTCCTGAGAACCCAGGTCGGGGTCGGACAGGATGCTGGTCCACGGGCTGGTTTTATCGGTTAAAGAGGTCACCTCATTCAGAGGCCTAGGCTCCACCACGGTCTCCTCATAACCTTCCACTCCGTCATCGTCCTCGCCGTCGTCAGCTTCCTCCTCGCTTCCGCAGCCCGTTCCTTCTTCGTCCTCGGACGAAGCGGCTGTGTGGTGGCAGCCGCCGTCTCCTTCCTCCTCGGCCTGGGAGTCGGCGTGCTCCTCGGACATCCTTGGCAACGGCGAGGAGAGAGGAGACGCATCCTCTCGCGGAGATTCCGCCGCTCTGTGCAGACGGTGAATACTCTGGAGGAAAGCGTCGGGGTTCGTTGGCGGAGGGTTGTCACCTCCGATGGGGGGAGTTGTCACACCGCTCGGGGGGTTAGAGGCTATCGTTTCCAGACGGTGTCCCTGTACGCCTAGATGAAGGGAAAAACAAACAGCTGAAGCAAAAATTCTCAGGAGATACAGGACATGTCTATTCATGTCTAATGTTGATAGTTTCATTTTCGTTTAAATTCCTGAGCAGTCAAAAGGGCACCTGCTGTGTCTGTGTTATTTTTTTCCTGTGTCCCGAGGTCTTACTTCCTGAAAAACAAACTTTGGTTGTTTGCAATGTTGATGCCAACAGTTTTAAAAGAGAAAGGTACAGATTCTGTACAGTCCCATGGCACATTTGTCGCAATGACATATAGTTTATTCTGAACACGGAAGGGCGCGGGAGTTAAAACGATATATTGGTCCCCTGAAAAATATCACACACCAACGTAATGAGAATGACAAAAGCAGAGACAAATTCTCTTGAACAGAACACAGAAGTGGAGCTCACCAGTGAAGAGACTGTTGACCTCTCCAACCAGCTTGCTGGATTTGAGAAGGAGCTGACATGTGTCTGTTTCTGAGTCCCGGTACTCCTCTTGCCTGGAGTGTGAGACCTGTTCACATGTATGTGGGAACGTGGGTGTTGACAGCTTACGGCTGAAATATCTCTGGATGTCGTCCAGCTCGCTTAGATTTTTTCTGAAAAAAAAAAAAAAAGTTAGTTACGGTCTAAGTCAACGCACAGCTTATGATGTCTGTGATTTGTTTATTTTCGGAGGACCGATACCTGAGAGCCGTGAAGAGGACCGAGCTGGAGGGATGGATGTCGCCAGCACAGCTGCTACTGGCAGGATGTGCTGCTGTCTGCTCCTGCAGACTCTGGTGGTAAAGCCGTACGTTGTCCATGTGCTCCCCATGGCGACCGCTCTCGCTGGACCTGGGACAATTATAAAGATGATGAGTAAATACAGCGGTGGTTCATACGAGATTATGTCGGTGAGCGTTATCGCATTTTAAACACGTGGTACAACGTGTCAATAACAGTGTTCTAGAAACCTCTCAGAGAAGAGCCTGTCCATCTGGTCAGGCGAGGAGATCTTCTGCTCAGGGTGGCGGCTTATGTGGGAGGGGAAGCTGCTGTACGTGGCTGTGGTGTGGTAGCTGAGAGGGAGGGCTCCGAAGAGAGCCTGTTGATGGTAGACATGTATTAGTCTAAATAACTGAGGGCTTCTTCTTTGTGATAAGTTGGTTTGTCCTAAGTGAGGACACCTCTGGGCACGGAAGCGGCCGGTATAAAACAAACACACTGCTCTCACCGACGAATTTTTGGACGCCTCTTCATTCACGGCTTGCCTCTGCCCGCGGAGATCCTGGACCCCCTTCAGCGGGGAGACGGACACCTTGAGCTGGCCCTGACACTGGCCGCTGAAGTCTGTGATGTTGTACCAGCCACAGACAGACTGGAACCCAGACAGCAAGGGGCACAGGTCCACGGAGGCAAACCCAATCACCCTCTCCATGTCTACAGGAACACGACAAGAAGAGCAGATGGGAAATAAGATATGCCTTTATTTACCCCAATGGGGGTAAATTCACTGCACCTAATAACATATAACTCGTCATGAAGTCAAACGCGGTACACTGTCTGTTCGCTGTACCTCCTTTGTGCCAGACTTTAAACACCAGGGACTGTTGTGGATCCACCAGCAGCTGCTTTGATAGCCTGTCATTTTAAAACAACACATCAGTGATGATGATGTTCGGTAGACTTTTGTATGCCGACATTTATCTCTTTTCTGCGCTAAGACCCTACCTGCACTCCTGGTGGTGGTCCCACACAGGGCAGTCGCTGTTGGCTATCACGGCAGTAGAGACCGGCTCAGCGGAGTCGGCCGTGATGTAGGACACGCAGCAGCAGGGTGTCCCTCCATTGCGCTCCGCTAGAGGACAGCCTAACGGAGAAGGTTTCCATACAGCAGTCAGCAGTCGTACATAAACGTGGAGCGGATGAGGAGCATAAATCTCAGGGAGGGATGCAGCGATTATAGATTTTGATGGTACGATTATAGTCTGAGGAAAAATCACGGGTTCACGATTATTATGCATTAATGTATTTCACACCACGATGTGAAGCGATGTATAGAATCACATGAGCATTCGTTAATTAGAGGTTTTATTGTATTTTGTTTTTAACAGTTACTGCCTTTTAAAACAGAAATAATACAGTAAACAAATAATGCAGTACAAAATAATAAATAAAAATAAATGTATCTCTTTGGAATTAAATATAAGCTACCTCTGTAAACATCCATGTCAGTATTTCCCTTTTGAAGAAAACAAAGGCTGCAGTACATCTGCAGGCCTGGAAGTCTAGAAGTCCTTAATGTTGAGTTAGTCTTTTAGCATTATGGTATTTACCTACCATAACTAGCGTTTACTGAACACAGATGGGAGGAAGCAACAGGATGTAAATGGTTGCACTGAAGCCCTTGAGGGGATTACATGTTGTTTTGGTGAGCGTTCATTTATTAACGCTGCAATGCTCCTTTTCCTGTTTTGCTGCCGTTGGTTTACGTTGCACTGAAAGCCCAACTCTTAACTCAGTGCTACTTGCCACTTACTTGCTACTTAATGTTTCATTAAGTAACTTGCCAGTAGAGTAATAACTTTTTTTTAACTCAGTTATTACTTAGTGTAGTACTTTTACTTGGGTGTGTAAAGCTGGATGGTGATCTAGAAGATGTTGAGGTGTTGGACGCTTTAGCCACGGCAACTTTTTTTTGGCAAGTTTTGCAGATTGGATATCCGTCGTCTTGAACAACCCAAGGAGGTTCAACCCCCTGGTCATTCTTTGTGTATCCGAAATGCTGGTGTAACTTCGTTTTCGTTCCGTCTGCAGTCTATGTTTGTTTAATTTTCCTCACTGTGCAACCGTTGTTCATAGAAAAATAACGTACCATAATGTCCCTTTTTTGAGAGTGAGAACAGAAACACTCGGTGTAGCTGAGCCTTTACGGTTACAAAACTGTGACGTGTTAAAGCACGGTTAATAGTGAAATCGGTTAATCGCTGCATCCTTAATCCCAGGCCAAAAGCTCACCTTTTAGACTGAGGTGCATGGCCCTGTCCACAGTGACAGTCACAGGGAAGGACTCCTCCACGCTGACCTCCGTGTGCTGCGAAGCTGCCAGGTCAGCACCTGTGGAGGGTTTGGTCTGTTGCCTGCTTTGTGAGGGACCTCGATCTACTACCACCTCCTCCTCTGCTGATAAGAGCTCCCCCTGGCTGTCGACGTCCTCCTGGCTATCGACATTGGCAGCGGGCTCCCTAGGGTGTGAACCCGTGGTCAAGGTCATGTGCACCCTGAGGGCAGCGCCGTGCAGATCTGGTGCCGAGCGTCTGAACATCGGGTATACTCCTGTGAAACCAAAAATACATGTCATTGATCTCAAATACAGTAAATTTACACTGTAATTTTACTGATGCGATAATGACTGACATATTTCTTTGGTTATTCATTATTTCATACCGCTGAGAGTCCGCTTATGCCTGGAGCTCTTGGCAAGAGAGGAGAGATCGACAAATGCTGAACCCACCAGTCTGTCCGTGTCGTGAGGCCTCTGTGTTTTGTCTTTCCTAAAGGCCACCCACACCTGAACCTCCAACCTCTCCTCTCTGAGGTACCACAGCAGAGGCTGGCTGCTCCTAAGCTTCACAGTCCTGCCGCCTTGGAAGGCCACTGCGGCCAGGCCCTCCTCCTTGCCTTCATCTACAGAGGGGTGTTTCATCGGGGAGTAGAAGGCCTCTCGGTCATAGAACTTGTATCTGAAGTAGCAGTAGGTGGAGCGCTGGAGCTCGCTGTGGCCGGGCAGGAGCAGGCAGTGGACAGGAATCCAAGCTCGAGGCACGGATACAGTCAGTGACATAGGCCCCGCGCTCTCTTCCCAAGCCTCTTCATCATCCTGCTCGTCAGGCTCCTCCTGGACGACCTCCCAGCCAAGGCCGCGGGCCGTTTTAATGACCCGTTCCCTGTCCGCGTGGTGGGCGAAGTTGATGGAGATCTCAAGGCCCCCAACCAAGACGTGATGGTCATGGGATGAAGTCAGGTCGTGAGGTACATGTACTCCAAACCAGCCAGAAATACCTGGGTATTTAGAAAAGGTAAACAGTCAGTGCATTATGAGCAAGTGATTATCATTTTCTACGCGTTTATCATCAGGAAAATCTACTGTAATTTACTGTAGCTGCGCAATCACTGAAAATGCAACATACCTGTCCTTTTATGGATTAGAGTAGCCAGTGGAATTTTCACTGTGCCCAAAATTGTGTCCTTAGATTTAGAATCCATCGCTACAATAAACAGCACAAAACAATTTAATAAATTGCAGATTGATATTTTTTTTTTTTTGCATAAAACATAACTTGAGGATGTTTTTCAAGACTTATGCCCATTATACATTTTCTTTTTTTATACCAGTAACAACAGTAGATACAGACGGCTCTCTAAATCTTCTTACCTTTGCGACTGTCTCTGTTCCAGACAGTAAAGACAGCCGAGGCCTCCTCCAACAGCTCGGCCAAGCTGCAGGTCTCGCCACTGCTCCTCTGCAGCTGCAGGTCACAGGGCACCTCTGTGTGGAAGTCCAACTCCGGGCAGAAAGTCCTGGCCGCCACGCGGGTGCTCCTCCTCTCGCTCTCGGGCAGGAAGGAGAGCTGGACCGTGACGTACGCGTTCACTCCTACCTCAGCAAAGTACTGGAGTCTTTCATCTTGCGCTGATACTGCCCTGCGCAGGAGAGGCGCAAACACAACGTGAGGGCAGTGGTTTTAACTATTATAGCAAGACTGAAATGTCTAAAATTATACTGTAATGCGTAAGCCCTCGTTTTTGGATTTCATTTTGATTGCGTTTTTCTTGAAGTTGTTTTTTTTTTTTTTCCTTAATTGTTTTTTAAAAACATTGTTTACATTGTAAGGGGCAGGCCCAACATGTTTTTCACAGGTTTTTAGGCTTTAATTGTGTCCATTACATAATCTAAACCTGGGCAAAAACATTACAAAGGCTTCAAAAGGGTCACACAAAAGCATCTACAGCTCTTCACACTTTACATTAGTTGTTTTTTCCAAGCTGCCAATTCTAGTGGTTAATTAGTTTCGTAACGTATTTTCCTGTAAAACTGGAAATAGTTGCCTGACAGGATCATCAGAGTGCTGTACCTCGCTGCTGCCTGCAGACCAGATGCTCTATGCACCTGAACCACCAGAGTCACAACACGAGCAAACCCCCTGCCGACGTATCCTTCAAGCCTCAGGGGACGATGCTTGTACTGAATGCAGATGTCTAGCAAACCTAGAGAACACAAAGTATTCAAAACATTAGACCTGCAATGAGTTGGCCTAAATCTGTCATCCTTTAGTGTGTGTGTGTGTGTGTGTGTGAGTGAGTGCACCTGAGGGCAAAGGCTGTTGTCCTGTGGAACTGTCAATCCTGGGTACCAGGGGGAGGGAGAACTCTTGAGCTTCGTTAGGTTGTTGTCTCTGCATTGTCACCATAGCACACAACTTGGACAGCGGGAGCATTCCTTTGGCCACAAGCTGATCTCGGACATTTGGGTAATAATATCTGCAAAGGCACATTAATCAAATGTGTAAACATGGTAAATATCTCATAATATAAGAGAGTGCACACATCTAGTTTTTTACTTCCCCATCAACCTCTGATGTTAAAAAGAGAAATTAATGATTTTTCTTAATCTCAATTCCAAATCTACCTCTCACAACACAGTAATATCCTCATATGTATAATATGTGTAGTCTACTGTGTTTTGTGTCTTGCACTATCTCTTTGCACTATATGTGAGGTCCTGTATGTCTCTTGTACCGTGTGAGTGTTTTTGTCAAATGTAGGACCAGTTCCAGTTTTTTTTTAGCTAGGCCAGACCTGCACCTGCACCACCACTGACCTAGCCTGACACGCCAGATGGTTTGTTACACAGAACCATCTGGGAAGTCGTCATCAGAAACTGTTTGGAAAAGGGCAGGCACTTTCAAAAAATACTTGGCAGGTGATTGGGTGAGCCATCTGTCTATCACACCTGTCACACCAAAACCACGCCCGTAGCTGCCAGTAGAGATTTAACTTGAAGCCTGACAAGATGGATTCTCGCGATCACAATTCTCGCGGTGAACTCGTGATCTCGCGAATCCAGCTGCCTCACAAGGTAACCACTGACCTGCACCACACTTCAAACTGGATGCCTCCTCCACTGGCCAGGCCTTGGCTGGACAGAGAGCTGAGCAGCAGCCTCTGTACAGGGACTCCTGCAGGAGCCAGGAGCACATGGGTCTCACTATGACCGAACACTGGGTCAGGGACACAGAGGGTGGTGATAGTACGAAAATGCTTCAGGTTCACACCTGTCAGGGATGAAATAAAGGTCAGAACAAGATAGAGGGAATACAATAAAAGTACTTTGCACATTTCCTTTTGGTTGAGGTTTTGTCAGATTAAATAAATGGACTTACTGCTCTCTATAAGGCTTGGGTCCAGGTTTTGAGCAGGGTCTCCTTCCTGTGAGGGGAAGGTGTACTGGATGTAGCAGTCAGCTTCACCCCAGACGGTGGACTGCAGGGGTGTCAGGCCCTGAACCTTCTCCACTCTTACCACAAACACATGCTCTCTCATGGCCTCTTCTTGTGCCGTGCTCACCTGAGGCATAGACAAGATGATTAAAACAAATCAAATGGACCAGATAACATTATTTGCCTAGGGAACATTTATTATTAGGATAAATTTGAACCTTTGTTTGTGAATATGGCTGGTGATCAAGCAGATGGACAGGTCTTGGAATATGAGACACAGAGCCACACTCTTCATCCCTCATGCGTTGCAGGGCAAGTATTTGCTCCGATTGGCCCATGGCCAGAAGCACCCTGAGGTTTCCCTTGCAACTACCTGAGAACACATCAATAACCGGCATGTAGCAGTCCACCCCTAAAACGGGGTACTGAGCCTGGAGAAGAAGCTGGGTTATCTTTGGATCTCTGGAGAGAAAAAAACAACAAAAGAGGTATTCTGTTAAATTCCTCCCAAATTACTTTACTTTATAAGTAGATTCACAAAACCATGATACACTACACTCACCTAAAAGACATGTAAAACTGGTGTAGGGGTAGTTTAACCAGGCCAAGGAGTCGATCTTGCCCTGAGCTTCCTGACCTCTGCCACACCTCAATTACCATCACGTTGTTCTTCATCCTCTCAAGCAGCTTAGTGGTCAAGGCCACCGGAGTAACCTTAAGAACGGTTAGTAAATTAACTACAAGATGAACTTAATTCGGCTCTGTAGTATTAAACATCTAACCATCACATGAGAGAACACTGCAGCCCTCGTGGCCTGCAAGACAAATGTAACCGTTTTATTGCATGGGGATAAATTATTTTTGCCAACCTGAATGAAGCTGAACGAAGGGTTTGTCTGCCCCCAACTGACAACAGATCTTGCGGTTTCATCGGACCCGAAGAGCTTACAGTTCAAGTAGAAGTTCGGAGACTGCGCGGTCCCACGGCTGAAGTTCTTTCCATCTGGCACCATGAGCAAGGCGTGCAGCAGGACCTCGCAATCCTCCTCAACCCGCTGCCATGATTTATGAGGAGATGTGTGGAGGCCAGGATGAGGACTAGGTCCTTGTGAAGCTCTCTGGACAATCCTTACGTCCAACCTGGAGTCCTCTGCAGGGACAGCTGGAAACTCCTCCCTGCTTGTGTCAGCATGCTGAGCTCTGGGACTGGTCTCTCTTCGTGGACTGGCTACGGTATGTGAAGGAGATCTATCCCTTCCACCTAACCCGCTTTTGGCAGAATAAAATTCTTCGCTGTCTGCAGCAAGTTCTAGTGACACCTGGAAAACAGAATTGTAAAACAAAATCTCGGGAAAAAAAACCTTGTATGAGAGTCACCAGGGAAACCGATACTGCACTAGAAAACATTAGCTGCTTTGTAAAATATATCACCTTGAGTGGGCCGATCTTCTGGGTTTCACTGGTCCCTTCCAGACTCTGCACAGGCAAGACAATGGTCTGGCTCAGCCGCTCCCTTCCCAGCAGACATCCCAGTGGGTAAACAGCCTTACCGACAGGTACAGGCTGCAACATAAGAAGTCAGGGTCATCACCAGCATTTAATGCCTTCTACATGTAGCCTATGATAGGTTTCTAAATTGGGTCAGTATTTGACATTTAACGGTAACAAGAAAGTTAGATATTCTTCTGAAGATATTCTGCCGTAGAGAAAAGATACAGGAATAATATGAACCCTCCGTCGGGTCAACATACCTTTTTCTGGTTGCTCTTCCGGGAGTAGATGTTGAAAATGAGGTCAGTTCCCAACCACTGTTTAATTGCTGTTCCACCGAAGTGGACAGGAAACACACAGCGCTGCTGGAAGTTCACCTCTGAAAACACAGAAGATAGTCCCTCAGATACCTTTGCAAAACTTTACAAAAGGCCTGCTAATAACTCACAAAACCACCGTTTGTCACCCTGAAAGTTTTCAAGGAAGCTCGAATGCATACCTCCTCCGATGACTTTACTAGAGACCACTCTTGTCACCTCTCCTGCCGCGACCTGGCAGCGATCGTGTCGACTGGAACTAGAAGCCACGGGGAACACATACTCCACAAAGTATGAGCTACAAAACACACAGGATACAGCACATGTTCTTGTTACTCGTTATAGCGGTCATCAAAAGAAAAACAAAAAAAGTCGGAATAAAATGTATTTATCTACCATTTCTTGCTGGTTAGTGGTCGTGGAGGTTTCCCTTTTCCAGAGGTCTTCCTGGGTGTAGTGGTGGTGCTGCTTGCAGACACAGTCAGGGAGTGGATTGTCACTCTGGCCAGCCGGATCCCGCCCAGCACGGCCAGCTGCTCCATGCCCAAGCCAGGAAGTGTGTCATTATCTTCTGGGCTCCGCTCGTGTTGTGACTTTGGGCTGGACAAAACCACATTACTTTCAATATATACTCGTCATGTGTTTGTCTGGTGTACAGTATGTCTTGTCTGCACCGTGTACTGTTGTGTTTTGTCCTGCAGCCCGTGTGTCAGTCCTGGGTTGCCTAACTGTCTAGTAACATGCCGTCTCCAATCAACCAGGTCACGTTACATACGTTGCACCCATCATACTTTTAGTCAGAAGTTATGGCAATAGGTGAGTTTATTAAGATCATTTGTTTAGCCTTCATTTAGCCTTCTACAACACTAATGTGGTTTACAAATCATTTGACTTATTTGATGAAAAAAAAAAATGAAACATAGCAACTCACTTTCCAATTTTCTGGGGTCCAGAGTGCCTCAAAGGTTTCTCAGCCCCACCAGGGGAGTTCTTTTTTTGTTGACTTTTTCTACGGGACATAGTTCCCTCAACTTCCACCATCGTGGTATCTGGTCTGAGATCTGACATCTGAGAGACATGCAAAAAAAGGGGTTATAAGCTCTCTCCTGCAAAAACCCCCATTGATGTATGTCATTACATGTAAACAAACAGCTACAGCTAGTGTGGTGTTCTTCTATGAGGACCAGAAGGAACCCATCTACTCACGGGTGTTTTGTAGAACAGATTCTCCAGCAAGCTTTGGTCATACTGTGGGTCATTGAGCTCACTATCCCCGCACACACTGCTATGCCCAGACAGAGATTCGGGAGGAGAGCCAACCCCATCCCAGAGAGGAACGGGAGATGTGTTTAAACTAAAACAAAACAAAAAAAAAAGAGAGAGAAAAAATGGGACATGGGAAGAAATATACATAGAATGGCTGCTATTTTTCAATGCTAAGTATATTTGCTGTGAAGAAGAAAAATAAATGCAGGACCACAAACAGCTACCTGCCGAGGAGCAAGTCCACGGCCCTGTTCTCCACGTCAGCGGGACAGTCTGGGCTGAGGTAGTCCGAGACCACGGCAGCGTGAGCAGAGTGCTGGAGGCTGGAGTCAGCGTGCAGAATGTTCTGGAGGAATGTCCCGCAGGGAGGAGGAGACAGCCTGGACACACAGGGAGTATGAGACTTAAAGAAAGGGTTTTCCGTGTAAGTGGAGATAGAAATGAACAGGGTTGATACATGTCTTTCTTCAATATCTGTTTCCATCCAATTGTCAAGCGAATTTTGAGCGAACTGTTGAAATGTCGCAAAAAATAAAATGAGAAATCAAGTGCGTTTCTATCACCTGCTATTGGTCAAGTTGTTGTTGTTCTTCCTTTCTACATCATTATTTAATCGACAAATGCGTTTCCATCACTTACTGACTAAATACTTTTCCACCTCAACCAAGCATAAAAGCTTTTTTGCGATATTGAGGACACTTTATCGAAATCGGACGAAATTCTAATTTGATCGCAAATCACATAGAAATGGTTGGATGGAAACGCAACTACTGAAACACTCACTTGGACGGTGGCAGGATGTTGTCCTTTGGGAGAGGGAGAGGGGTGTCTTTTAGAGCCAGGTCAGACTCCAGGTCACATTTCAAAGCTGATATTACCATAGCGTTGCTGAGCTTGCTGCCACGCTCTAAAATAACTGATACAAGACAAAATATCATGAAATTGTTAAAAAAAAACGACAACAAAAATACAACAATATATTTATATCTCTGTGATAACATATATATAACATATGTGCAGTGATGTTACAGAACCAACCTGAAAGGAGATCATTTGAGGTCTGGCCGTCATGAGTTTGATGTCTTGAAGGATTCACGGCTGTTTGCCTATGGGGAGATCTATCCATTGCTGGCACCTGGTTCTCTAACGATTCTTCTTTTCTTTTGTCTGTCTGGGCGCTTTGGAAGTATAAATAGTCTTTCCCTCTGAAAACGTCATATCATACGATCAACAACCAACAGGCACCTTATTTAGAACAAGATAATACGACGACCACGACAACTGCAAACCTCGGTGTGTTTCCACTGCTGCTACCGGCTGACTCTTTCAGACTGTTGACAGAGTGAGGTCTGGGCTGAGAGGGTACTGTCAGCGTGGGGACCTGAGGTACTTCAACACTGATGTCTGTGGTGGGAACTGAGCTGCTGCTGTCATAGGCTTCTGTCAGGGCCTCCAAAGAAAGTGACACCTAAGGTGGGAGAAGGGAAATGTATGATGTAGGCTTACACTGAGCAACCGACAAAACAATGACTGATTAGTTAGTTTGTCCTAACAGTCCTATAACTTGATGAACAAAAAACTAACCTATGCTCAAAATGAATCATATCATATCTAGCCTCACAAAATTATAAATAAAGAAATTGTAAAAAATGTAACTGTTTATGGACATATACAGATGTTGGCAGAAAAGAAATATGATATTTTAATTCATGCGTGTTGTGAAAGGCATAGCCCAATCGCTACATCTTTTGGATACTTTCTAATTTCTGACAGAGCGCTATACAAATGTAAGCATAACTAAGTAATAGTAATACAGTCAGTATAGTGTATAATGTCTGTAATAACCACACCATAATAACACATGTCAACCAAATACGGGTTCATTTTTACTGTGGCTGGTAATATTGCCTTCTTTACCAGACTTTTTTCAGGTAACCTTTTTCAGGTAGTCATTTGGAGGTGCTATTTGATTCTAGAAATGCAGTTGACTGGTGAATATGCCTTCAAATGAAGTTTTGCCCACGTACCTGTAATTCTCCCAGCTTTTCAGATGTTGGAGAGACAAGGGTATAAAACCCACTAATGGAATGTGACAGAGAGAGACGAGAGATCCCAGCAACCTGAGCACGTGCGATCGGCAAATGGTCCAGCTTTGTCAGAACCTCCAGCACCAAAGAGCCCATGTCTGTACACGAATAATAGACGTGTTGGGTTGCTTATTAGAATGTGTGTTTGCATCACAGCAACGTCAAAAGTATTAGTGTGTTCGGTTACCTGTCAGGTATGAGGTGAACTGCTTCGGACCGCAGCGGATGGGGAAGCGAGCTGTGGTCTTGACAGTCTTCTGTGACACCTGTGAGCCATTTCGTGGATAAAAATGCGTGCCGTTGGACGATTCTCCCCACCAGCGCAACCTGATGATGGTTGCAGGTGGAGGCTTGTGAATTGTCCATAACACTCTGCTTATTGTCACACTGAGGAAGCATCTCAGCTGGCCCTCGACCAGAGGAGGGAGGCTGGTGGAGGGGGACACATCACTGGGGACTGCACAAGACACACAAACAATTAGACATAGTGTATGTCCAGCAAAACTGATGTGTAATGATACGATTTAAAAGAATGAGTTACAACAGGTTTTAGCCCAAGAATGACTGATATGACAAACATTTAATGTAACATGCCTATATCATATACTGTAGAGTCTTAGATAACCTTATTGTGCAGAGGATAGTGTGCTTCTAAAGCTTTCTAATGTTTCAGACATGACAGCTGACGCCAACAACTAACAACAACAACAGCTAGCAAGCTAGCAACGTTAGCTGACAACGCTTTACCTTTCCTTTTGCTGCTTCCAGCTTTGGCAGACCTCAGTTTTTTGGTCTTCATTCCTTAGCTGAGTAAATATGAATGGTGAACGGTAGTTTGAGCAAAGGCAGCGGCTGTACAGTTTGTATGCATGGTTTGTGTTTGTGTCAGTTCATTGATTCATTTAGCCAGGCTGCTCAGTCCTGCGCGCAAACTGTTCCCGAGCAACAACGTCTGCGAACTGCGGTCCCGCCTCCGCTGCCGCTTGTATTCACAACGGCCTTGTGGGAAATTGAGTTTTTACGCTCAATTTCGCATATAGTCGCAAGGTTCAGCCCATGTTTGCCTTTTGGAATGATAGATCACAGAGTTATGGACCATTGAATATATACATATATGAATACATATAGATACCTATATTACATCTCCAACTATATGGATATAATTCTAGAAATAGCTATCTATAAACTATCCATAGTGTGTCCTACATGGTCCCTTTTCATTGCAGTGAGGTCTTACTGTACTACTGTTTGTCTAGTGTCAACAACAGAAACTCCTGTACTTTTAATGTACTTGACAAAAAGAGTGATTCTAATTCTAAAATTCCTATCAAATCAAATGCAATATGATATGCAATTCAATTAATATCCAATACAATGACATAGTGACTATGAAGTTACCAGACTATTAGCCAAATAGTCCAACCATTTTAGACAAACAGCAAAACTGATCTTTTCATCCGCCTCAAAGCATCATCCTCCTGCATTGCAGCTTGAATAACTTTGATGGTTGTTTCTCCCTTGTAATTTTCTTCTTCTGCTATGCCAGGACATTTGTAGAGGGAAGCGACCATCAAAGTCATTCATGTCAAAGTACTGGAACATAATGAAGCTGGTTTCAAAACCCCTATCCTTTTTACCCCAACCATATACTTCATACTGCCTTATAGTAAGTTAGATATAAGTATAGTTACAATTGAATTCTTATAGAGATGCACTAAAATGTAAAAAGACTGGAAACTTTCCAGTGGAAAGAGAAACCTACAACGTGATATGAATTATCTAGTGATGGCCCTGGGATACAGAATTCTTTCACAATAGGAGTTTTTGAAAACACATGAAAAATGACTGCTTAATTCAATATATTCTTAAGCTACCCAAATATTGTTTGTTACACTGAAATGGGGGTATCCTGAAGAAAAACCGTCTGCAGTTCTTGAACAGCAGTTCATTAAATATTGATGAAACTTCTATCAAAATGAATATGCACAAATTACTAAGAGCATACATCCAAACCATAAAAGTGTCACTGTCCAGATTCTAACAGAGCTCACTGTACATTAATGTTACCTATGCAGTATATATTTGGCACATTTTTCGATGGATGTTCATCGAAATTTTCAATTTTTCCTTTCTGTCTTCGTTCTCATCACCAGCAGAGAGCAGCACTGATCCTTAAATCACTGTCACCAAGTCAGCACAACTAACACCATCAGCCTGCACAACGCTAACGTTATAGCAAGAGAGGGCTCTCTATACTCTAAGTAGACTTTGGCTGTGACAGTAATTGAACTATGTAGTGGCTAATAAGGCACTGGTGGAAATCAAATTTGATGGTAGAGAGAAAAAAGCTTGCTGTTGTTTGTATTGACATGTTGGTCAGTTTGTCAGCCAGCATGTACTAACCTAGTGTCTGTATATCAACAATCTCAGAACCCATCGGCTAATATGCAGAATCTGTTTATAGAGATTAGTATATCAATAACTAATTCTCAAGCAAATTCATCATAACTTGATATTTCTCAAAAGTTGGGAGAGCGTTCTCAAAATTTAAAGATCTGTAGAATTGTGGAATCTGTTTTACCATAAAGGTCATCCTCTTTTTATGTGCGCATATATACAGTACCTAATCAGTTTTAAGTAGACCTATGGTAGAGTCGCACAGTATAGACTAAATAGACTCTCTTCAGGCATGGTGGAAGGGAAAGCTCTCATGCATAGCAACAAGTAGCAGCCATGTGTTTTGTTGATCATAACAACACTGAGGGCCAAGCTGTACAGAAATGCCTACACTGCAAAAAAGGCCTTTGAATTCTGGGAAGTTCCATGTTTCAAAGTGATCCTATGAAAATAACAACCGTGAAAGTGACAACTTAAGAATATTACAAACAATTGCAGAAACTTTTGTGCTCTGTTTATTGTATTACGTAATGACTTTTATGGTACATAAATTGTTGACTTTATCAGTAGACACACCAAGTCAGTCAGTTTCAGGTTCTTAAGATGACGTGCATTGGCCATACATGGAATGGATTCTTTAATCACTTTAAGATGGCTGACAAGAGACAGTTAACACGAAAATAAGATGTGCAGTGTGATGGATACAACAAGAAAACAATTGTTCCAATTAGACGTAAACTGATTACAATATTGTACTAAATTCAATAGCAAACTGGTCTTAACTTATCAAATTTAACGTTGTTGCAAAATCGTTTTAGCCTTGGATTCCACATTCATGGTTGTTGTGTTGTCAACTAGGCAGAACTCCCAGTCATCTTTACACGTTGTCAAGGCAGGGCTTCCTCTTCATTAACTTTAGTTTGAACAAGCCAGGCCTACTATTAAACAATGTACCCAGGAACATGTGTCATTCCTCCAGTATAGCTAGTTATTATAACTTTGTCAGATAGATAGATAGATAGACAGACAGACAGACAGAGAGACAGACAGATAGATAGATAGATAGATAGATAGATAGGTAGGTAGGTAGGTAGGTAGGTAGATAGATACATGTGTGTTTGCGTGTGTGTGACTAAATATCCCTGTAGATAGATATTAATGATATTATCCCTCCTAACACCCCTCCCCCATTCAGCGCTCTCAACACTCCTTGTCACTCAGCAGGCCGCCCAAAGAATCATAGCAGGGCCCCTTGGAGCCTCCAGCCCCTCCAGTACATTTCAGTATATCTCCAGCCTCACCCCCTCAGCATTGACAAGTGAGAAAGCAAGCACTCAGCTCTCAGATGGATCCTGACCTACTTAGACACACAGATATCTGACTGGTATGCAGACAGACACTCTACGGTTCTGGTGTGAGTTCAGACACGAGCGCTGGAGCAGAAGGGTTCCCAATAACTTGGCTTACAGAGCATGATTAATGACACCCGGCCTCCGAAGCTGAACAAAAAGAGGACAGAAGTACCGCAACTATGCCGTTAGGTAGACAGTGAGTCACATCAAACGCACTTATAACTGACTGTCATGGGTAGTGATGACCACATCTTTTCATTTAGCCAACTGGGAATAAACAGCAACGCTCAGTGATGGTTTCCTTTGACTCAGAGCAATGGTCTCAAGTGCATTCCTCAGCTCTGTGATGACAAATTAAAGAGTTGGAATTCTTAAACCAAATCTCTTATTACAATCAGCAGCATGCCAACCGGATGATGATATATGCAAAGAGTACATTGCAGACTCTGTGCAAAAGTCTGTTTAGGCTGCCTAAAATGTCTTTTTTAAAGCAAACTGAAAGCAAAGGCAAACAGCCTTTGCACAGTTAACTGAAACCAGCCCCGTGTGTGAAGGCAGAGGCCTCTCTCCATCTGCAGGGACTGGGCAGTAGAAGAGCCTCCGGGGCTGACTGCCAATTGCCCCGCTACCCTTCCACCGCACCTTCCAAAAAGCATACTCTCATAGCCTCGTGCTATTCCTGCCCCCCTCCAGGAGTGTCCGCTCCGCACTCCGTGTTCCCTGGGGCCTGCCGCTCCAATCACAGATGCAGGCTGCCCTTTAACAGCCTTC
>OMKK01087244.1:0-10779 GCA_900302305.1 Polymixia japonica
TGGGTGGACATGCTATAGTCTGGTGAATACACACATACATATCTGTTGGCATACCCCACGCCTACTTACCCTTCCACACACACACACACGCACGCACGCACACACACACGCACACGCACGCACACACACACACACACATGCACACATACACGCACACACACACACATGCATGCACAAGCACCCATACACTCTGCACAGTCTTCTGGCCCTGAACACTCAGACACATGTTGGCTTCCTCTCGTTCCCCTGGGCACTGCCGTGGCCAAGCCTCTGATCACTGTGTTCAACTGGCATCTCTCACTGTACCAGTGGGCTTCAGGCTGTAATCCTCCCATGTGTTTTACTGATGGAATTATTTAGACATGTGGTCTGTGGTCCAAATGACTTGATCATCGTTTCATGGGAAAGGAGTGAAAGAAAGAGAGAGAGGGAAGAAAGAGTGACAGAGAAACGCAGACACAACTTGATATGAAATCTCAATTCTCTCAAAGCCTAGAAATCCTTCTCCTCCACCTCTAATCAAAATCTCCTGTTCATGACTGAAGTGGATTTAATATTTGAAGCTGTTCAGATCCATTCAGCTCATCAGTTTATTGTTGTGGAAAGAGCAGGCAGAGACACCAGCAAGTCAGAAGAGAGAAAGACAGAGAGACAGAAGGAGAGAAAAGGCCAGTTGTTTTGATTGACAGTTACTAGTCTCTATCTGAAGAGGAAATAGCCTGTTAAACTGAATGTTTGTTTTTGCTTGTTTTTGTTTTTGTAAATGTTTTCCTCTCCTCTCCTCTCCTCTTCTCCTCTCCTCTCCTCTCCCCCCTCCTCCTCTCCTCTCCCCTAGCTGCACTAATAAGGGGGAACAGGAAGAACTGTGCCCAGTTTTCCGGCTCGTTGGATTGGTTGATCAGCAGACTGGAGAGACTGGAGGCCTCTTCTGGTACGTCATTTTTTCTTAGTAGTTTTCTTAGTAACCAGTGATAAATGTTTTTCTAACCAATTACAATGAAAAAATAAATAGAAGAAATCAATAAAGCAATGTTTGTTTCCTCTGTTTCCTATGAAGGTTTTCAGGCAATCTACATATTGCATATTTCATTGATTGTCAGATTTATATAATCTTGTTGAGCTTTACGAATTGAAGGTGGTGAGACTAGTCAAGGTTTAACATTACAATACAAGACAATGGTCCATATACTGCTAGTAAACATTGCTGTAAACCCAGCAGCTGTGTTTAGAGGTTTAGACGGTAAACTATCTTCTACTATACTCCGATTCTCTGAAAAATCAGAACTGTAATTATGACACTGACTGATTTAGGTACAAAATGTTATTGTCATCCAATAGATAGATAAATGCTCTTTATGATTCAGTGAATTTCCTTTATAAATGCATATAAAATGCATTAAAAAAACAAAAGCGGCCCAACACCTCTTCCTCTTTACTGAAAGACACATCCCTTTTACTAAAGTGTGTTCTCCCATGATGCTTCAGTGGAAGGAGAGTATTAAGATGCAGCTCTGGGCTACATTTGGATTAAAAAAACAGTAATTATTGCTAAATCCCCCATGCATAACAGTACTTACTATTCAAATTTATCTAGCTCTTAATCACACTACAGTCTCAAAGGGCTTCACAAGCCCACAATTAATCAGAATTAAATGACACCCCCTGACCTTTAACCCCCTGACCTTGACCTTCAATTAGACAAGGAAAAACTCCCAGAAAAACCTTAATGAGGAAAAATGTAAGAAATCTTGGGAAGGCATGCAGAAGAGGGATCCTGTTTCAGGATGGTCAGGTGTACAGTAGCCACAGAGTGGACAATTTATAATCAAGTTACACATGAGACAAAATGTACAATTGCACCAATGGGGCAGCAGTGAGAGGAATAAGGAAGTGAGAATCTCTGGCCAGGCCGACATCACAACAGTCTCTGGGACGTCAGCGCAGCCAGTACAGTCCCTCTCATCGCCCCGACAACCGTCTTGACAGCCACGGCACACAGGCACACCTCCCTCTGGAGGAAGAGAAGGAAAGCCACTCATAGGCACAGTAGAGACATTTATTTATCCAAGCACAGAAAGAAGACATGGTACACAACGTTAGACATGAGAAAACACTGTAAAAAACAAGATGTCAGTGATGTCAGAGGACCAGTGTTTCTTTCTTTCTTTCACCACAGAGATAAACAATTACAAACAATCCCAACACAATTTCCCGACACAGGTTCCCGGCTCCTGTCCTAGTATAATTGCGTTACTAGAAGGGCTAATTTTATGTACTTTTTCCATGGGTCAGGTGGTCAAAGTAACTGCCTGATCAGCAGATAGGAGCAGTGGTGCTGATGTGAGATGGTCTGTAGATGGTCCTTCTTGTACACAGGATGCTGTAATGGCATTCACGCTGCGAGCTACAGGGAGAGAGAGACATGACTTGAAATGTTGGGGGTCTCTAAAATGATAACTGCCAATTTGTTTTGCCACTAATTCTGCCTTGTGCATTTCGATATTGTTTCATGTACCATTAGATTATGTTGTAAATGTATTCTTGAAGTAAAAACTCATCATTGTTGTGTGTGTTCATGCATGGTGGTGATTCAACACTATTTTTTTCATATTATATTCTTACCATTTTTATGTGGCACAGTATCATAAACCCCCCACTTTCATCTATTTAACAACTATCAGAGAATTTACTTGTTAGTTGTCAGTCAGTATAGTCATGTAAAAAGGACACAAGGAAGCTTACTCACAGTGTTGCATCACAGTCTCTGACATAATTACACACAAGGGAGAGATGCACACACACACACACACACACACACACACACACACACACACACACACACACACACACACACACACACACACACACACACACACACACACACACACACACACACACACACACACACACATACACACACACACACATACACACACATACACACACACACACACACACACACATACACACACACACACACACACATACACACACTTACACATACACACACACACACACACACACACACACACACACACACACACACACACACACACACACACACACACACACACACACACACACACAGCTGATGTGTTGCATTCTAGTGTATATACATATATACATGTATATACAGCAACTATCTTCCTTAAAAGAGGCTGAACAGGATCTTGGTGAATATGTCAGTATTTTTTAAACCTCTTGTTTTGGTCCCGGATGGTCAAAGTATAGTTCTTAAATATCTAATCTATGAACTGAATCCCAGTTTTACCTCATTCTGCAACACAACCTCTAGTGTAGCAGCACAGGGTTTAGGAGCTAGCATGCCACTCGTCGGGCTTGCTTCCAAATGTATCGCAAATTTTAATCAATATTTCAGAAAATCTGCAAAAGAGAATGCGGATTTATGGGCTTTTCCATCCACTTCTGTTAGATAAGCATAGGTAGTATTAATTCTCTAGTCAAAATTCATATGGAGGGCAGGAAGTGAAAATCAGAAAGGTCTAGGTGGAGTAAAGCCCGTAATGTGCTAGTTTAGACAACATATGTTGGACGTGATCTTTATGTAATGAAGTCATCTGCCCTCTAGCAACAAGGCTTTTGGCCACAATATTGCACATGTAGGGATGAGCGATGGGGTGTGTGTTGTTTGACAGTGAGTGCAGTTCACGTGCACAAGACATGATCTATACTCTTATCGTGAAGATGACACCGGAACAGACAGTTTCTCTACTCGTTGATGAAACAAAATAGTTGTTCAGCACAAATAAGACACTGATAAGTCAAATTCGATTTAGCAAGGGCTGTTTTGTTGTTTTAGTAGTTTGCATTTACCAAAATATTTAAAATCCGTATGCATTTGTGTATTATTATAGGCTGTTTTATTTCTGAGTACCCCTCACATCATTTCTAATGACCATTACTAAAACATAGGGAACATAAACAGTCTGTGAACTTTAGCCTATAATGTTGCCCTGCGACAGTCAGTTCAATAATAAAAATTAGTTTCAGCACCAATTGAGATGGATATTAAACATATAATATCATAGACCATGTGTATTGAATGAATAGGGAAGCCTTATTTAAGTCACATGATGTCTGTACGTCATGTATTTACTGAATCTGTTTCCATTACACTTTTACCTTTTATCAATACATCAACAATACACCATGTTTTTTGATGTATTGTTTTTGTGATATTTTGAGATTTTTTTGAATTTTTGGCGTTCCTATTCAGGTTTCTTTTCAAATTGAAAATGCGCAAAAAAACAAAATGGATGGAAATGCACCTACTAACTTGATTGACAGCCTTCAGCTGAATGTGCATTGGTGCATTGGGGTTGCAGGGCGGGTCCAGTCAGTCTCCAGTGAAGTGAATGGTGACGCTCTTCAGTTCTAAAAAGTGCAAAAAATGACCAGAAAATTACTAAACAGCTTGTGCAGCATAATCCAAGTATTGAGCCAAGTCTTCACCAACCTAACTTTCATGTTTAATCAGCTGCACAGACAAACAGGAAAAACTCACCTATGGAAAGCCAATGGGGACAAAAATCATGACAAACATGGCCTCCATTGAGCTTTGACTGACATGAAGGTACATAATGAGAGTAGATAATGACTACATTTTCATTTTAGGGTGAACTATTATAATATAACAATTGTGCAGAGCATTAATTGTCTCTTTGAACTTGCACACCTCTTAACTACGTCACATTTTGTACTGTGCTGTACACTGTTTGTTTGTTTGTTTGTTTGTTTGTTTGTTTTTAGACTCCATATACACAGATTTCTTTAGTTGTGTAGTTGTACTGTAGTATTTATGGTGTAGCTGTTGAGGTTTGCTGGAATTAGTGAAGGATTCATTTGGAAGTTCAATGAACTGCAAGGAACAGAAAAATGTGGGGAAATCAGTCCTTTGACTCCTCCTCCTTTTCCATGTCTTTCTCTTCTCTCTCTCTCTTTTGCTCTCTTAAGGGTCTCTCGTTCCTTGTGTCCATGCCCTCCTCCCTCGCTAGCAACTCTCTTGCTGACACAGTCAATCACTTGAGAGGTTAAAACCTCACACACACACACATGGACAGGAGTGAGTGTGCGCATCACTTTGCACGTCTGTATGAATGTGCAGAATTTAGGTAGTAACTGCTGGGCCAGCAGAATTGCCCCGGGCCTTGGGGGACTGCTGTGCATTACACCTCCCTCCCTCCCTGCTGTGACCTTGAGCGTGGGCAAGGTCATGACGAGGCCGATACCAAAGCTCCAACAACCCCGAGCCTCGCGTCCCCTGGATCAGTGTGCACCGGCTGAGCAGAGCGTCTCTCCAGGAGTGTTTATCCAGCAGAGCAGAGCGGAGAGACGTACCTGGAACACGGGTTCCTGGTCGAACTGATCTTCCCTGACCTTCCATTGGCTTGCATCAAATTCACTTGTCAATGTATATAAAGGGATGATCATTTACAATTAACATAAAATTAATATCTAAACATATCTTTAGTTTATTAATCACAGTCGTGCTTAATCTGGTATTATGTGTTATCTGCAACTACAACTCTAAACACAGTTATAATAAACAGAATAGAAAGCATTTTAAAAACCACTTAGTCTGGTAACCCTAACCCTAACACCCAATAATATCATTTAATATGATTCATTGTCAAGCAGGGATCAATGGAGAATGTCGAAGGACAGGTAAAGGAATAGGGTTCAAAATGACACATAAGTAATGAAGAGTGGAAGCATTGAGGGAATTAGAAGTAAGGAAGGAAGGGAAGGCCAGAAAAAACATAAGAACAGAAATAAGGAAAGATAAATGGAACATAATGGAGAGAAGGAAAAGAGGGAAGGAAGGGAAGAACAAAAGTATCAAATAAATAAACAAAAAGCCAAAATGTAGGAACCCAAGGAGAAGTCAGTGTTTTGACCCTCAAGTCAGTCTACAATGCAGCTCTGTTGGTTTGGAACCGGTCAGAACCGAGTCTCACACACTAATCAGACCCGTCACAAACATGATTATACCTCAAATTCAATTAGCATCAGTATGCTGGAGGAGCCCCACAGACAGGAAGAGTAACGTCCAAGCAAATCAACAGCATGATAGTTGGGAGAGACCTTTCCAAGACTGGAAGGTCACGGGTTTGATTCCTGCGACAACGATCCCCGTCAAAGTCTTCCCCACACTGAACCTCTGTCTTTTCTGGGGGTACCACCAATGTCTGACCCTGGGCAACGCTAACCACCGCGTTGGCGTAGATTCATGTTCGTCTCTGCATGGAGATATGACCAGGAAACTCCCACACAGGGTCATGACCTATATGAAATGCCTGTACCTGCCATCTGTCAATCACTGTCTGAGGCTGTCAATCAGTTTCTACACACTGGTCCTGAGTCAGCTAGAGAAACTAATTGCAGCCTCTCAGTCAACAGGAAAAACTAACACATGAACACATTCAGTTAATTACTTTACCATATCTGCTTCTGTATCTACAAATGACATTATCAGATTATTAAATTATAATGGCTGCAAGCAATAGCCTCATCATCAAGACTCTTTGAATGAAATTGGTGAATGGTGATCATATACCACAATTGACCTGGAACCTTTGGAACATTGTGATCATTAAAATCAGAAAGGCCATACCATAGATCTTAGATTACATCTTAGGTATTGGACAATAGGTACCTTGCAATAATGTGCTAAAATATATCTATGCCAAATTAGTCATCATAGGCTGAAACGATAACCTCATAGGCTGAAAGAGCATCTCAAAGCCAATCTCATATTCTATAAAGTATTGCTCATACACATTTTGTTGAACCAGCATGATTCACATCAAAGTAGTGGCAGTTAAGTTTGGTAGGATACCACCATGAGTCACAGGACCTCACCAACTGCAAAGATGTGGCACAAAATTTTGCTTAAAGCAGCAGATTATGGCAACCCCACGACTTTCCTAGTGGTATTATTCTGATGTCACTGTCACAAAGACAGCAAAAGAAAAAGTAGGATCTTACAGATCCAACGCAAATTATAGGTTATAGTGGGACAAGATTTGATTGATGCACTTCCTTTGTGCCATAATTCGATCCTTCCATTTCCATGGTGATCGTACCCGGTGGCGCACAACACTGCATAGTGAAAGCAAGGTTACTAAGGAACCAATCTTAATGGCAATCATGTCAGAGCATTACACTACGCAATCAAAATGTATTTCCTATGTTAAAGTAAACATCCTGTCTGTACTGGCTTTAAAGTAAAATGGAATTATTTTGTTTTTATATTTCCCTTTATATAAATATCTTAATATGTCAGAAAAATCTCAAGGTACAACCTGAGCTCACTCTCAGAAACTACAACCAGGGTCAATCTGATCTGGAATATGAGAGACAGCATGAACATAAGAAAGATAACGTAACTACTAAAACGACTATGTTATTCTCTGTGTCGTGTCGTATCTCCCTGGTTATAGTTGATGTATAGTTGAGGTGTTGGTTATAGTTGATGTATAGTTGATGTGTTGGTTATAGTTGATGTATAGTTGATGTGTTGGTTATAGTTGATGTATAGTTGATGTGTTGGTTATAGTTGATGTATAGTTGATGTGTTGGTTATAGTTGATGTATAGTTGATGTGTTGGTTATAGTTGATGTATAGTTGATGTGTTGGTTATAGTTGATGTATAGTTGATGTGTTGGTTATAGTTGATGTATAGTTGATGTGTTGGTTATAGTTGATGTATAGTTGATGTGTTGGTTATAGTTGATGTATAGTTGATGTGTTGGTTATAGTTGATGTATAGTTGATGTGTTGGTTATAGTTGATGTATAGTTGATGTGTTGGTTATAGTTGATGTATAGTTGATGTGTTGGTTATAGTTGATGTATAGTTGATGTGTTGGTTATAGTTGATGTATAGTTGATGTGTTGGTTATAGTTGATGTATAGTTGATGTGTTGGTTATAAGTAGTTGATGTATAGTTGATGTGTTGGTTATAGTTGATGTATAGTTGATGTGTTGGTTATAGATGATGTATAGTTGATGTGTTGGTTATAGTTGATGTATAGTTGATGTGTTGGTTATAGTTGATGTATAGTTGATGTGTTGGTTATAGTTGATGTATAGTTGATGTGTTGGTTATAGTTGATGTATAGTTGATGTGTTGGTTATAGTTGATGTATAGTTGATGTGTTGGTTATAGTTGATGTATAGTTGATGTATAGTTAATGTGTTGGTTATAGTTGATGGCTTATTACTTTAAAAATGTCATTGTAAAGACGTGCATCACCTTTCCCTTGTCTTTGTCCAGTTCTCATGACGCGAGTGCTTCCATAAGGCCCTGGGCAATTATCTCCGCGGTGGTCTGGAAAACATGCCGTTTGATGGGATCTGCTTTGAAGATTCTACTCCTTGTTGTAGTGTATTTTAGTTGTATTGTAGTATGTTGTGTTTCTCTGATGTACCGTTGGATATTCGTGTTGTGTTTTTGTGGATAGAGGAAAATGGACTCAAAAAATTTGAAAATAAATCTCATGAATTTATCATCGTTATCGTGAAAGATTTTATCCTCAAAATTATCGAGATTGTTTTATTGCCCAGCCCTACGACACCCCCAGGTCTGAGCCTAACTCCGCCCCCAGGTCTGAGCCTAACTCTGCCCCCACTGTGCTGAATTTAAGATGATGTTGTCATATACAAAGTGGCCTACGTAGAGATATTGTCTTTCAACCATAAGGTCCAGGTTCAACCCCCAATGACAGCAAAGACCTATAGAACAGTCTCACAATCAATTTTGATCTAACCTTTTTGGTACATAGGAAATCACCTGTAAGTAAAAATGCTGTATGTGAGCTCTCACTGTGGACTGGAATTGAGTATGTGCACTGAATTGTTAATTACTATAATTCAGGCAAAGTGCCCTGTAATAATATTAAAGGTTTAGATATCAGCCCACAAAGTGAGTTTAATTCAAAACCCGCGCAACCAAGCTTATTTATGGGACACGGTGCTAATTGAATCACAGGACAATATTGCACAGCTCATTCAAGTGCACTTAAATCAGAGTTCATTTGTGATTTATAGATGGAAGGTTTGTCAAACAGATGTACTAAACCTTAGAATAGAATCACTTAATTTGCCAAGTACATTTTTACACATACACAGAATTTGTCCTCTGCATTTAACCCATCCTAACCATGACCATTCTCCAGCGCCCAGGGACCAACTCAAGGGCTATGGCAGCAGTATGAACATGCAAGTCTTTTATGGTGTGAGGGAAACCGGTGGAAACCCACATGAACAACATGCAAACTCCACACAGAAAGGCCCCAGTTGGCCCCCAGTCAGATTCCAACAGGACCTTCTAGCTGTGAAGCAACCGCTCTAACCACTGAGCCACTGTAGCTAAATAAGTTTAAATTAGCACAGTCCATTTTATAAATAAGGCTTACGTCCATTTAGAAAACTTGCGTGTGATCTTTATAAATGAGGCTAAAGCATCAGACCTTGAGCAAGACACTGAATCTCTACCAGCCTCCAGATAGCTACCGCTGTTTGTAGGTAAAGCAGAGCTTTGAGTCCCTAATGGAGCCAGGAAAAGTGAACACAAATGTCTCCTTTGTGGTATCAATAGAGTATTACAAAAGAAAGTCCCCCTCAGCCAAGCTGTAATCTAAGCTCTGCCTCCCCTCCCCTCCCCCCTGACCTCTCCCCCCAGAGCAGCAGTCTAATCCTAACCCCGCTGCATTAACCTACATAAACACGGTATAGTTGTTGACCTGACATTCACCCCCTTCAGCCTATGGACTCAGACTATGGCAGTGTGCATTGTCCACACAGCTCAGTAAAAGTAGGCTGTCTGTATATTATCCTCTTTAGGCCACAGAGGATAACACAGACGGATAACATATAACATATAACATATAACATATAATACAGCATTTCTTGATGCAGATGGCTGATTGTTTGTTTGTTGGTTCCACTAGGTACTTGTGACCCTATATGTATTCAAATGTGCTTCCACAGTATGAATTAACTTTATTTACCCCTGTGGGAAAATTACTTTACTGCAACACCCCAAAAATAATACAGCTTTCCAAGGAATAGCATCTAAATAGTAACGACAGCTAAGTATAATTAACACATCATAATAATTATAATAATAAAATAAAATGAACACCACTAAGTCAACGGTATACAGTAAAAGAGCAAAGAACAAATTACACAATGACTGAAGGAATAGAAACAGATGAAAACATGGCTTCACAACATATTAGGGCTAGGGTTAGGATAGGTTAGGGTTAGGATAGGGTAGGGTTAGGATAGGGAGGGTTAGGATTAGGGTAGGGTTAGGATAGGATAGGGTTAGGATAGGGTAGGGTTAGGATAGGGTTAGGTTAGGGTAGGGTTAGGTTTAGGGTAGGGTTAGGATAGGGTAGGGTAGGGTTAGGATAGGGTAGGGTTAGGGTAGGGTTAGGATAGGGTAGGGTAGGGTTAGGATAGGGTAGGGTTAGGGTTAGGTTAGGGTTAGGGTTAGGATAGGGTAGGTTTAGGGTTAGGGTTAGGATAGGATAGGGTTGGGTTAGGATAGGGTTAGGATAGGGTAGGGTTAGGTTAGGGTTAGAGTAGGGTTAGGTTAGGGTAGGGTAGGGTTAGGATAGGATAGGGTTAGGTTAGGGTAGGGTTAGGATAGGGTAGGGTTAGGTTAGGGTAGGGTTAGGGTAGGGTTAGGTTAGGGTAGGGTTAGGGTTAGGGTTAGGGTTATGACAGCAGCAGAACATACAGGGAGA
>OMKK01087246.1:0-16712 GCA_900302305.1 Polymixia japonica
AACCGACTCGGGCAGCATCTCTGCCTGAATTCAAAGATACAATGCTCATAGAAGCCTTGCTCTCTGTGTGCGCTAAGAGGAAGAGGCTTTCACTGCAAGGAGGAACAGCAACGGTAACACAACAATATTCATTCAGTACACAGCTTGATATTCATTCAACAGAAGGAAAAAAAAAAACCTTCCCTCTGGCTAAAATGATGCATAATGAATAAAGCATACGCAGCTCCATTATGCCACACTGGAACACAACAATACAGACTAACAAGAAGGGTTAGGTGTACTGTTGTTCCTTAAGTTCTTTATGAATACATAAAGCTGCTATCACCTACACAGATGCAATTATCCGAAGACCTTTTAAGCTATTACCGTTGGATGCCCACCCACAGTATCTCTCCCGTGAGCACGTCTATAGCAGCAATTTTAACTGTTTACACTGAAGGCTGCAAAGCAACTTACAAGTCAGTTCATTTCAACTGAAGTCAGCACAACAAGGCTGTATGGGCGCAGGCCACAAGTAGCGCCGTGACGAAGGAGACGAGGTAGCCGCCCGGCGGTGAAAAACTAAGCTTCTGTTGCACGATCCAATGTTGTGGCAGCATACTTAGGGTATAGGGTAAAGGTCAGGGGGTGTTTAATTCTTTGTGATCGTGGGCTTGTAAAGCCCTCTGAGACTGTAATGTGATTAAGGGCTATAGACCTGTTCGCTGTATACAAAACAAAACCGGATGCGCACGCAGCCTTGGGGCAGAAAGCAGAAAAAACATTGGTTTTTCTGACAGCGTGCAAGATTAATGTTACCTAACTGATATGAAAAGGGCTCCACACGAACTTTCGTAAGCCTTCGGTCCATCACTGCCCCGATCCGCTCTCTTTATGGCTCGGAGCCACAACCTTCTTCTATTTGTTTGGAATGGATGAGATCCACTTGGAATATTAAGGAATTTAAATCCGTGCTCACTGTGATTAGCCCAGACTACTGCACAACAACTACTACCCATTCTCTGATGAACAACACACTGAACAACACACTGCCATGTTTTGTACCTTTTTGCCCCAAAGATACGTGCGCATATTTGTCATGATGTCTTCAGCAAATAGGTCTATATAAATAAACTTGAATGTTTTGGCGCTATTATAGCTATTATAAACAGTATGTTAATATATACAAAACAAACAGAAAATAAAAAATATATAATAAGCTCCGGGCTAGCTAACATTACAAGTTCATCCAGCATTGGCATCGTATTGTGTGGCCTATCAATTTGAATGCCAAGTAAAACACAGTAGAGCTCCTACCTTGTGCAATGCCCAGTGCTGCGTACACCCCCACCCTCGTATTAACGCTCTCCCGAGTCTGGTTTCCCGCCATGGCATCGTTGGTCCACCGGGTGAGCCAGATGTTAGCTCCAATGGCTGCAGCATTCTGGCAGCCGTACAGAAAACAGATGAACACAGATAGCAGGAGGCCCACCGCCTTGACATACTCCATGAACACCTTCATTTTCACCTGGAAGTGAGGGAAAGTTTAAGATAAGAGCGACTCTTGTTTCTTTGTTTGCTGTTGTGCATTAAAAAAAAAACATACATTAATTAAACATAATTTGTGAGTGTGTATTCCCCCTTTTTACTGTATGTCCCAGAGTCTGCACCCGGTATGAATCTAGACTCTTGAGTTGAGCGAGTCAGTTTTTTGTGCAAGTTAAATTCAAAATCACAAGGGGATGGAACCCAGGCTCTCTGGGGGATTACTTCATGAACCACTAAACAGTCCTGCCACTCCTGATGTAATCCCAGCTATTCACCAACAGGGGGCAGACACAACTTGCTAAACTTGGAAGTAGCATAAGGCCAGTCTGCAGGAGACTTTGGCACAATCTCGATGTCCCCCCTACATCCTAAGCCCTGAACCCTCACAGACTTAACTGACATCACCTGGTAAGTGCTTGAGTGCGAGAAGCTGCAAGGGATCGAAATGGTATAAATAGTAATGGGACAGTGACATATCACGTTACCTTGACGACACCAAAACGCTATGTGCGATTGTGGGTTTGGGACTTTTTATTTTATGTTTTTTACTTTCTTCACGGCCAAGGCACTTAAGGGACTGACTGCCTGATTTGAAGGTCTTCCAGGTTCTTGCCTTAGAGTGGACGACAGGTAATTAATATAATATAAAATAATTTACTTGTCTTTATCAAAACAGCATTGTTAGGCAAAAATTAAAAGAAATGGTTGATGAATAAACTAGGTGTGTAATATAACCTATTCTTTCATTCCTCTGATTTCATGTGTTTTTATGTACCATCTTTTTTCTTGTAGTTGCTCCTTCCATGTTTGTTTAGTGTTTTTTTTTTTGTCGTCACAACGCTATGAACTGTGGGTAATTCCCTCAGGTAAAGTCTACCGAAATGCAGACTTACTGAAAGTGTACATAAAGGGCTCAAAAAGTATGTGTGCACTTAACGATTTGTGAGTGTGGACACTGAGATTGGGCCTTACTCTTCACTCATAATGAAGTGGGCTCAGTCTTGTGAAACCCTTGTGATATATTCCTGTCATTTCACAAACTTTGTTGTCAAGCTCTTGGGGGAACTCAACTCTTAGCACATTTTGGAGATTATGAAATCATCACCTGGAATTAGACCTCCCATTGATTGGAGGAGGAAAGAAGGGAAGCAAGAGAAATAGCAAAATAAGGAAAGGGAAGGAGGTACAGAGAAAGGAGGACTGACCTTGCCAGTCTCAGTGGTTTCTGCCTGGATGAGTTTCTCCCTCCCGGGCTGCTTCTTCTTCTCTGGCGGAGGCTCAGAGTGTTTCCTCTGGCTGCACCCGTGCTTTCTAACTGACCGGGCCCTGGGGTTCTCCGAGTCTCCTGAAATGATGCTGATCTGCCTGTATGAAGCAAGTCAATGATTGCGTCAGAGAATCTTAACAAACACAGAGGGGGAGAGAAGGTTATACACCCAACTTAAAATATGTGCGGGGAGGTAAGAACATATAAACTCTAAAATCTGATAAAGTGTGTCCAGCACCTTATGAACTTCCTCTTGGCTTCGTTGACCACAGGCTCGTTGTCCACCATGTCCATGTGGTTGCTAAGGGCGTCATCAGGGAACAACTCCTCATCTTCAATCAACTCTTCTGGGAAAGCATTGTTAGGATATTACATTGTAACGACATCACCTGTACATCATATGCATCAGTTTATTTAAACATACAGTATGTTATCCATGAGATAAAGAGAGTAAGGGCAAAAGATTAAAACTAGCCGTACCGGTTGCCTCATCCTCCTCGACGATGTCCTCCAGGGCGTAGTTTCTGAGGAATTCAGCGAACGCTCCGTTCTGTTTGAGCAGCTCCTGGTAGGAGCCCATCTCTGATACCCGGCCCTCCACCATCACTACGATGTTATCCACCTGAGGCAGGAAGCTGATGCCATGTGTCACCAGGACACGTGTCTAGAGGGAGTGCTCACATGTTACAATACAGCAGGGTTTCCTGCAGGAAACTGGTTAGGGGGTAAGCATCAGAACCTGCGTGGTGACGGTGCAAGGTATAGGCGGTGCAAGGTATAGGCACCTACAGACAGACAGACATTATTATCATGCACTCAGTTACCTGGATGACACATCCTGAGCTAATTTACACTCAGCCTTAG
The DNA here is from genome assembly GCA_900302305.1 of Polymixia japonica. Taxonomy (NCBI): domain Eukaryota; kingdom Metazoa; phylum Chordata; class Actinopteri; order Polymixiiformes; family Polymixiidae; genus Polymixia; species Polymixia japonica. The sequence continues at coordinate 3,659 of OMKK01087246.1, forward strand.
GCAGGTAATAATAATAATGCATTTATTTTATATAGCGCCTTTCTGAGTACCCAAGGTCGCTTATACAAACATGTATTATCAGAACTCATGTCATGAACATGAAAAACAAACATGATGTAAAGAGGGTGTGTAGTAATAAACTGAAGATAAGAGATACAACTTCCTCTTGCAGTCTATCAATAAATGTAACACTGCTCTTCTTGGACTAGCTAAGCAAACCCTGAAACCTGCTCAGAGTCTAGTTATTGTAACTGTTATTTCAGTGGGCTCGAAATTATATTGTAACACTGCTATTCTCAGTGGGGTATTCAAGCTTAACAGGGCCTCTTTCTCACAGCAAGGCTGATCTGCGGGGGGGTGGGGTCAGATTGCTGTTATTCACATTACTCTGTCTGTTCCCACGTGACTACAAGGAAGAGCTAACCCAACCAACACAGCTTGGTTCAGTTAGGTTTGGTCGGGTGTCATTCAGCAGGACCTCACATTCACACTTCAGGCATGTAGCTGACATTCTTATCCAGAGCGACTTACAAAAAGAGTTCAACAGTAGAATGAGCTTCCTCACCAACATTACAAGCAACCAAAAACAGGAAGTGCAATGACCAGGGCCACTGTGTCCTTAAAGCTATCCCCGTGACCACAGAATGATCGTGTAAAAGGAAAGTGCTAGCAAATGTGAGTGAGTAAACAGGGGGATATCATTCAGCAGGGGGAGGCTAATGCGGTTTTCAGGCTACGGCGGCAGCTCCTCTCCTCACCTTGCCACACAGCGCCCCCTCTGGGCCAATGAGGTTGTCGAAGATATGTTTGGCCACGTGGGCGTCCACGGCGGACAGGGGGTCATCCAGCAGGTAGACGTCCGCCTCGCTGTACAGGGCTCTGGCCAGGCTCACCCTCTGTCTCTGGCCGCCAGAGAGGTTGATGCCCTGGAAGATTGAGTGACACATGCGAATGGGTCTACAGATGTGCTGACTACAGCTGTGACCAATTAATAAAACATGACTCGTTCAGTTATGTTTAGACAGATTGACGACAATGGAGACAGTGCTAGAATGGAGAAAAGAAAACAAAAGCTGAAAACATCTGAGAACAGAAACAAAAAGTAGGATCATACTAACTAAGTCATGCTTAGGTTTAAGGCAAGGGAAATTAAAGTTTACAACTTTCCAACTGACGCAGCCCGAGTCTCAGGTTGAGCCAGCAGTTCCCAGCTGTACCTTCTCTCCTATCTCAGTCATGTCTCCCCCAGGTAGCACTTCCAGGTCAGGGGTCAGGGCGCAGGCCTCCAGGACGCAGCGATACCTCTGCTCGATGTAGGGTTTCCCAAACAGGATGTTGTCCCGCAGGGTGGCGTTCTGGATCCAGGCCTGCTGGGGGACGTAAGCCACCGAACCCTGGGGGAGAGAGGCCAGGGAATTCGCTGACACAACTTCCTCCTCCTATGATATCTTAGATGATGTATATCTATAAGACCCGTGAGTACGACAACTAGGAAGATTATAAGATAGGTGATGTTGAAGAAGGAAAAACAATTGGAGAATAGCCTACTAAGTTGCTTAAAGATGCTAGGTGCAATAGTCCGTCTACTGATAGCGAAGAGGAATTACAACAAGCCGTTACAGTTCAAAACGGCATTTCTACCTCAAGCGAGCATAAAAACGTTTTTCGTGATATTGAGGAAATTTGATCCAAATCTGCCTCTTCCATTCAGAATTTCTAATTTGACACGCCGCAATTCACATGTGAATGCTTTGGACGGAAACCCAGCTTAATCATACGGTGCAATCCTGAGATCTGTTGAACACTTACCCGGATGGAGACATCCCCCTCCAGTTTTTCCATTTCCCCTAGCAGTGCAGAAAGCAAAGAGGACTTCCCACAGCCGACGTGGCCCACGATGGCAACCAAAGAGCCCTGGGGCACCATCAGGGTAATACTGAGAACACACAGTATGGGCATTTACATAGGATGATTATCAGCTATTTGGGGATTGGGCACATTTGTTTAGTGCGGTTTGGCCACGTGTATTTCAGCACTTGAGGCACGAACACTCGTTATAACGGCAAAGAATAATATACCGTCGCAGCAGAATTTTCATGCAAAATAGTCGATAACCTGTTCTGGCATAAACTGTGTCATGTGACACATGTGAAACATACTTGTGTAGAGCAGGTGGATCTTCTTTAGCCCACGTGAATTTCCCGTTGATGACTGTCACGGAATGATCTGCGTAGCAAAGAACGGCAATATGAATTTCTTTTCAATAGAATAGTTGATAGTACTGTATTGAGATAAAAAAAATAGCTTAAACAATGACAGGCATTACTCAGCTGATAATGACTCAATACCCTTCAACAGGCTCTCAGCCGACTGACAGCTACACAGTGACGGGCACGAACATGAAAGCGGCGACTAACAAAAAACCCCCCCCTGAACCAATACTAATAATGACAATGCAGAAGTAAATGACAGTTGATAGAGACACAATAAGAACACATAGAGCCGTGGCCATAGTCAGTTCTGAGCAGTGCGAACAGCAAACGTTAGAAGGACTGTTGACAGGCAACCTGCATGTTGTTTTTACCTAAGGCTGTGTTTTTCCTATCAACTGAGTCTGGGTCAAGCTCATCGTGACTCAGGAAGTCTTGGATTCGCTTCAGGGAGACGCTGGCCTGGAGTAATAAAAAAAACAACATTTTAGTAAACACAGCCTGCAAACAAACGAAAAGTGAAAAAACGAATAAGAGTAAATGAAGAGAACAGAGAAGAAAAGAAAAAGGAAAAAAAGAGGAGAGGACAAAAGAGACGAGAAGGAGGAGAGAAGGGAAAGAGGAGTTCCCACCTGCACGATGCTGCTGATGACTTGAGGCAGCATGTTGAGAGGAAACCTCAGGATGTTGAAGAGCGACACGGACACGAAGGCCTTCTCGGCATCCAGGATGTTATTCTCATCCACGGTCACGTACACGGCGAACGTTGTCAAGGCTACCTGGAAACACATCAGGTACAAGGGCACTCAAGACAACTGGTGTATACAAATCTACTGTACAGCCCCACAGCGGTCTGCAATGTGAGTTAAGCTAAACACACTGGCACAGTGACCTGGACATCAACTAATGACTGAACACTGACCCGGCTATCGACAATTAAAAATATCTGCCACACTTGTGCATTGTTAAGAACATTGCAGTAACCCTCTTACAACTACAAAATTAGGCATCTAAGCCGTGAATGAATTATTTGATGATTAGGGCTATGAAAACACTCAAATATTGCAGTATATCCTGTTTTCGCTCTGATCGAGTGAAAACGACGCCAGCTTATCCTTCATTACGCGCCAACTTTCGACGTCACGAAACAAAGACCCTAGGACAAAAGTAGCAGAGTTCAGGGTTCATCTACCACCTATATGCCCCCACTGGCCTAGCGTTGAATCCCGCCAGTGTTTTCTCTCCTGTGTCTTCAGCACTTTGTCTCACTGTTTCAATAAAAAAACATAAAAAAATACAACAGGCGAGTGGACTGCCCACTCTAAAGGTGGATGGCGGCCATACATTTGGGTTAGGGCGTACCAGGAAAGGGGCACTGGTCCAGGCCATGGTAGAGAGGGCCCCCAGGTAGGCTGTCTTGCGCAGAACGTTGAGCTCCTGCTGCCGGATGGCAAGGACCTTGTCCCTGAAGGAGTTCTCCCAGGCATACAGCTTCAGCACTTTGATGCCGTTCAGAATCTCATTCATCAGCTTGATACGAGAATCTTTGTACTGCATCTGTTCCACCTGACCGGGAGGAAGGGAGGGCGAAAGGAGAGAGAGACAGAAAGGAAATGTTGTCAATCAAGGTAAGAAATCAGGAAGCAAAGTGTCCTTTTTTCCCCAGTGTCAGAAAAAAAGAGACTTGCAGTAAACCACGGTCAGACGCCTAAATCACAGTCCTTTTGGAGTAGAAAGAATTGGTAAAAGGGAGAAGAAATCCCATGAATAATGCAGAATCACATGACATCTTAAGCACGCTTGAATTCATTCTAGAGGCGTGGGAACGTACATACCTGGTAGGCTCGTGTCTTCATGGCGATGGCAGCGTTAAAGGGGATCAGCAAGACCATCACAGCCACGCCTGCCAGCACAGACGGACCGAGGTTCTACAGAACACAGCGCAAGACAACAAGGACCATGTCAGTCAATAGGATGGTCGTAGGCATTGAATATGCAACACATAATATGCAGTACAACTACAGACAATAAGCAAATTAATTTGATAGAGCATGTCAAATTTTGTGTGTGTGTGTGTGTGTGTCTTTGTGTGTGCACATCATCATCTCTCTCTCAAGTGTGGAGAGGCCAAATAAGGCCATAAGAGTCTTGTGCCTTGCTTATCTATAATCACGCTGATTCAGGAAATGAGCCCACAAAGATGATTCAGAGATACATGAATCTACAGGGTCATTAAAGGTAACTATTTAACTGAACATAAAAGAAGATGGGCTACAGTAGATGTTTCATGAATGGTAGAGGATTTTTAAATATTTGTTTTGAGAAACAATACAAAAGACTAAACCTAGTATATGGCTTGACCATGTATGGTCAATTAGGGGTGCGCGGATCGACACCAGAAGTATCGATACTACAGATACTCTCATTTTGAAGATCGATTCTAGCATCAATACCAAAAAATAAAATGGATTTGTCTCTCTCTTTCTCACAATTTTATTTCAGCAGAGAAGAGAAACAGTCTCTGCAAACTCCGTTCCGGTGTCATCTTCGTGACAAGAGTGTAGATCATGTCCTGTCCACGTGAGCACGCTTCTTAGTGCATGCACTCTTTGCTTCTCTGCTGCTGCTGTGCGCTCACTGTCAAACAACACACACGCGCGGCGTATCGCCCGACGTATCGCCCAGATGTGTGAAATTATGGCCAAAAGTCTTGTCGCTAGAGGGCAGATGTCTTCATAACATAAGGATCACATCCAACATATGTTGTAATTTTCTGTTTATACCTTTCTCTCATTATATTGTCTGCAAACAACGAATGGTGTAACTTCATCAGTCAGTCAGTCAGTGAGTCAGTCACAGACATTCGCGTTTATAGGGCTGGCCCCGCTGTTGCGGTCCAGCCAAAAAGAGGGTACATAGACATCTTCCCTGTTTCACTCAGTAATGAGCTTGTGGGTGGTGACTGAGTTCCTGCTGCGTGTGTACTCTACTTGTTTACACACAAGAACTTATCTGACTCATACTGACCTGATGAAGATCCAACTCAAACTGTTGACTAATAAATAAATATTTGAAATGAATAATGAGTCCCTTGTGTGTGTGTGTGTGTGTGTGTGTGGGCCCTACCGGTACTCTTTTCTCTTCCATTGACGACCCAGCACCACTCTTCCATGTGCCTATACTTACTTCTACAATCAAACGAGTCCACTCACCTGCCAGAGGAAGTATAGTGCCAGTACAATCTGCAGAGGGGCAGACCACAGCATGTTGAGGAAGGTGGTGAGGTCCATGAACCTCTGTGCGTCCACAGACATCAAGTTAACTATCTCTCCCACTGTTGATGACTTCTTGGCCGCATTAGTTATCACCAGTGACTGGAAGGAAAGGGGCATAACATTTTTTTTTTTTTTTTTTTTTTTTTTAAAAGCTGAAAAAAAATTGATGGGTTTTAACATTTCAACTACAATAAATAAATAACAAAACTGAGGCTTCGCCGTGAACGGACTGATGGCTGTAAGGTCATGACTTCAAATACATCGCAAACAAAGCAACTTGCAAGTGCATTCATGCTCTACGCCATGCAGTATGCACGCTATTAGATGAGCTTGGATGTTTGTACATGCAGTGGTATGTGTGGCATACCAGGTGTGTGCGTGTGTGTGTGTGTCTATGTGTGCGTGTGTGTGTGTACCTTCCTGTAAATAGCTCCTATGATAGCTGTGCGTAGCTTCATGCCGGTGACGAAGCAGTACTGAAAGTGCTGGTGGAGGATGAGTGTCTGCAGGAAGGCTGTGAAGAACATGAGGAAGGCCAGCGCAAAGCCCCACCAATCAGGAGTGTCCTTCTGCTTTGTGAAGGAGATCAACAACCTGTAAAAGGAAGGAGAGGGAGGGTTTCGAGAGAATTAGAGACAGAACTATTGATTGAGCTGTGACTGTGTTAATCTCAAAAGTCCACTGATTGATTGATTAATTGATTGCTAGGGCACCTAGTCAGCTTCTCAACCAACCCCTCATTCTCCTTCACACAGAAAACACACACACTGTATATCCTTTTACAAGCATATATAAGCACTTTTGCATAATGTGCTGGTCAGAGTTTGCAGAAGTAGAGTTGATGTGTCTGGTCCCATATATGAACTCACAGAGCATTGTTCAATGATGTTGGTTGTTAAAAGCTGTTAAGTAAACTGCCTGTGACATTATCTTATTCTGGTCTGAACGAGGAGGAGTCAGATCGGACATAAACAAAATGTGTTGACTGGTAACATCTTGTTGAAGTACGTCCAACAACTATCTTACTTTCTTCTCTCATATGTGATGGGTGCAACTAGACTGGTGTCCAGCATGTTGCTATTCTGACTGTTACTCTAACGACTGTAATATCCAGAAACCTTTGATAAATCTGGAGGGTCATTGTGGTGGAAGTTTGGGTTCTCATTTGGGCTCTATTGTACCACATTAAACCAAATTAAATTCATGAAACAAAGCACTTTGAAAAGGCTCCAGATAATACTTGTACTTGTATAATACTACTACTCGAGACACAGATTGCTTCAAAGTGGCTTAAGAAATAAAGAATTCAAAACTCTGCACGAAGCGGAAACGGCACCAAATTGGTCAGAGCTTTAACAGGGATTTTCTCTATTGCGTCAGACAAAAGCTAAAAGTGCAGACATCAGTGCTGCATAACAAGTGTACTAAATCACATGGCTACAATGACACAATGAGTTCTGTGAAGGAAAAACGATCTACCTGATGACCAGGTGTAGATCGGAGAATTCAAACATTTGCATGTAACAGAAACACTATATTTGGCTAACACTCTTTTCTCTATTGCACCAGAGAAAAGGCAATATGTCGGACATCTAAAACACAACAACCTCATCTGGTTGACAGCTCCTATCAATCAACTCAATCAATTCTGTACACTATCATTGACAGCCTTACAAGGAAACACATTTACATAGAGAAGTTTGCAGCCTAAACAAAGACAGAACCCTTTCAGATAATGAAATCTACAAAACAACATGCAAAACAAAATGCAAAAAAAAACAAAACAGCCATTCAAAACACCCTCCTCAGATCAGTGTGTGATAAAGCTGGAAACAATGGCGGCTTGTTACTCGCAACTATGTTGTTTTCGGAATAAACAAGGAAAGCGTGCCGAGCTGAGCAGCTGAGGGTTCACCTGAGCAGCTGAGGGTTGACGAAGGTGATGAGATCCTGCAGGAGTTTGTAGGCCGAGCCAATGAGGAAGTAGGGTCCGAAAGCTTTGACCAGGGCGCGTAGAAAGGAGGGTTGCCGGGGAGCAGATTTCTTGTTGCCCAGCAACACCTCCACTTCCTCTGGGCTGCTCTCACCACCTCCTCCAGTGTGGTTGTTGGTTCCTGCTGGCGGAGGCTTGGAGTACAGGGCCTGGGGAGCGGGACTCAGCTCACTGCAGAAAGAAGAAGTCGGGGACGGTTGTCGGGGCAGGAAAGAGAAAAGAGAGGTGGATGTCTTAGGCTGTGATGAATTAAATGACTTGCTTTTTCATGGTTTACGAGTTAAAAGCATTAAGCAACTCGGGGTAATGAAATATGCTCGGTTCTATCTAAGCGGTCACTAAGTGCCTGACAAATTGTGGTTACAGTTGTTTAGTTTGTTCTCACGATTCTAATGTATTGAAACATAATATACTTCCAAGGCCAAGGAATATAAATATTAATGAATAATAATTATTAAAAATCGTTTTCCTTAAGAAGGTGAAGCTGAACCTTTAGCTAAATGCTCTAAAAACAATCTAAAAACAATCTAAAACAATCTAACAACAGTATAAAAAAAGTAGAAGAGTCAGATGAATAGCAGTGGATAAATTCCCCAACAGCCAACAGGACCAATAGAACAGAAACAGAACAAACAAAAAATGGAAAAAGACTAAACCTGTTCAGCCAAACAGGTTTTGAAAACCACAATTAAAAAAAGACCTGACACAGCCCTTTGATATCATTTTACAAGTGCTTGTTCTTGAACAGGAGAAAGCATTACAAACCGCTGGCAGGAAAACTACAGGGTAGTCGCAGAGGGAAGAAAAAGACAGTATGCCAAACAATGGCGGAGGTCATAGTTCAACTAAACTTCCCAAGCGGGTGTCAAGTGTGTGTTTGTGTAAGAAATTCCTTTTGCTGTAGTGCTGCTAGACTGTTCAATGGAATGGTACACTTGAGTACACATCATGGAGCCGGGGCCCATTCTTAGTGACAAGGCAACATGCTGCAGTTTTGCATTAAACGAATGTTTTTGAAGGCTACTGTAAATACACATAAGTTGCGGAATGCCATATAAGGTAAGGAAATACATTTTGCTATACAACATACAGAACAGCAGGGGAAGGATTTTTTTTCAAGGCTCCAATATGTTTTCATAGACAAATACTCCACAAACAAAATACATCAGAGCCGACTACAGTACAAGGGAACATGTGCATCCAAAGCGCAAGCTTAGGAGTACGCATAGCTGCTTTCCTATTGAGAGACAGCAGCCCTTATCGGAAAAATCTAAAAAATAAAAAAATAAAAAAAAATACTTGTGCAGGCCTCGACATGCACAAAGGGTGCAGACGCGCATATACACATACACACAGCCCAACCCTCTGACCCAACTTCCTCTCAGCTTCTCTGATAAAGGTAAAGGAGTGGAGGAGGTGCTGCTGTTGTCAATGACAGTGGCATTTTGCTATGTAATGTTACACAAAGGTCACATGTCAGTGTGCACACGTCAGTGTTTAGGAAAGTCAAGTAAGCATTTCTCTATTAAGTCATTAGCATGAGACTGCAAAACCTGACCATTTCTACTTTGCAAACTTTAAAAACAGTGAAAGGTTTTACAAGAGCAACATGGACATAACATATTTTTCTTTCTGGAAAAGGTTTGGACAATAGATCCAATCAAGACGAAGTAACCTGCTTGGGATTGTAAACAACCTGAATCTCAAAAACTCCTTACTTCAATCTTCACAGGCAGTAAAATATTTTTTAAAAATGAACAATTTCCAGGAAAGATTTTGACAAAAAAGGACAATGTAGGGCCACAGCTCCTCTCTAACAACCACTTCACCTTTTCAACCATCTTTTTACCCACCATCCATCCATCCCTTCCTCCCTCTGTCCATATTTCTATTCATTAATTTGCAGGATTCTGAATTTGCAGAATTCCTTCTTAGATTAATTTCTACTTTCTCCTCGACCCCCGTCCTCCGACCCGCCACCTGTGTACCTCTGGGCTGCTTTGTCCTGCTCCTTCTCCCACTCTCTGAGGAACCTGGGCACCACCGTCCCAGAGCTGTCACGCTGGTTCAGGGACCACAGGTCTTTGGCCTCCAGGGGCATCTTGTAACCCTTCATGGCCATACTGAGGGAGAGACAGACAGAGCAGTTCAATGCAAATTAGTACATTAAGCAAGGGTCTTATCCAAAGATGAGAAAGGATGTATTAGGCCTGAAGTGTTGGATTTGAGTGGGTCCATTGAGCAGGATGACAGAACGACAGATGATGGAAACATATATGACCCATGACCAACTCCCATTTAAGATGATATAACCCTTGACCAACTTTAATTTAGCTGAAATAAAATGAGGGTTATGTTATGGAAAAGGGTAAACGATGAGAAACACACATATGCAGTTTACCTACAAATCTCTGTAACTATAGGAACGCTTCGTCTGGCTATAAAAGAGAGGAACAGTTAAGGGCATGTTGGAGTCAGATGGCAGAACGGAGGATCCTCTGTTGGTTTGGTGATTCAATTTCTGTCTTTCAGTCTGTCATCTTGTTCAATGTGGCTAGCTCTTAGAATATCTATAAAGGTTATCATCCTTAAGAAATGCTTCTTTAAGATTTAGTTATTACTTAAATTCTGACAATTGATAATCCCGTTTATTTTCTTCTTTTATATTCTTTATCTCATTTTTAATATTTTACCATTATCATTAATCTCATTTTATCTTTGTTACCTCATTAATCTAATTTTTAGCTTTTTATCAACATATTATTTATTAATCATAATAATAATAATAGCTTTCATTTATATAGTGCCTTTCAAGGGACCCAAATGTTGCTTTGCAAAGGAAGAACAGAGAACACAGTACACTCACAGACAGAGAAAACAAGCAAACCACAAGGCACAGTACATTAAATGACAGGGGTTTAAAGGCTGTAGGTAGTGTTAAATAGATGAGTTTTGAGTAGTTTTTTGAAGGAGGATTTACTGTCATTTTGTATGTTTAATGGTTTTGGCTGACTGCATTGTTTCTTATTATCAGATTGAATGTTAAAAGCTGTTATGGATGTCAGATTGTTAGGGTGATAAGATACATAGGTATATCTTGTAGTGCTGGTCCAGCCATATGCTCTGTTTTAATAGGGATGAATTACAATTTGGATTTGTTAACGGTTTACTTGCTTTACATTCGATGTACTCAGATCATTCTGATTCCAATATTTTGATATTGACAATTTATTATTGGTTATTTCTTTTCAGTATTTGGCTATATTTTTGATTAATTATTAATTGATTAATTGATTAATTGATAAAATTCCCCATTCGTCTTGGTATGGTTCATTCCCCACCACATCAAGGCCATACAAATTTAATTAACTGTAAAAAAAAAAAAAAATCTGAAAAGTGAGGCGAGCAAGCGGGAAAAAAAACTCTAGCAGATCAGAAAATTATGCACTTAACAGAAATTGAACAGACTGTTTGTTAATCACTAAGGTTATCCCTTGTTTTACTTGGACAGAGAAATAGTTAATTTCTCCGGATGCAGCCATATTGGCATCAACAAGACAAGCTGTGGCAGCTCGAGTGTGTCCTTAAGCCAAACAGAGGCCCCAAAATTGCATCACACAGAGAGGATGTTTGAGGTCTGTAGGAATTTGTCAGCACTGAAAATCTTCAAGCTAAATCAAATATCTCCATAAAATGATGCATCATTAGAGTTTGTTTGTTTTATTTAGCTGTTTTTTTAAGTTAAAGTAACGTGGGCCACCCGTTAAACAGTTAATTAAGTTTGCATGTCCTTAACTGGTAACATACTTTTTTTTTTTTTTTTTAACAAAAAAAGCTTCAATGAACAAGGTCTTTGTAACTCTTGTAGCCCAGACCCAGTTTCAATTTCAAAAAAAGATTATAACAGGCCAAATAAAAATTGAAGATTGACTTGAGTTAAAATAGCAAAAACGCAGTAACATTTTTACTTTGCCATATTTATACTTGCCAGTTTGTACATGCGCATTTACATTTGTATGAATGTATATGCATAATATGCGTTTAAACAAAAATAGAGTTCTACTGTGTAGTAGAGACCCACCTAGTGAACCACCAGAAGGTCATGGTGGAGAGAAAGCCTGCTGTGGATTCAGGGCAGGGATTCTGAGAAGAAAAAAAAACAGTTGGATAAAATAGGCCAGAGAGGGTTATACAAGGATAAGGACAGACTTCTTTCACCAGCGAACAACAACCGCGCTCTCTGTGTGAATGTGAATGTGTGACCTGCTTTAGCAAGTCTGTAGCAGCCCCTGAAATGTACGCATGCTGTCAACCAAGGCTTCAGCTGTCAGGAATGTCAGATGTTCATACGCATGTACTGTAGGTGCATACGAACAAGCTCGGGCACGCACGCACGCACGCACGCACGCACGCACGCACGCACGCACGCACACACTGCATGCATTCTGAGCAGGTACTGCGACAGCGTGTGCTGTGTGACAGCGACTCACAGGGTCCGTGACAACGTCGGAGAAGAGAGGAGGCTTCTCGTTGAAGCAGGAGAGGATCAGTTCCAAGACCACCAGGCTGAAGTACAAGTAGAATGTGGTGAAACGCAGCTTGTCGGGGACCTCACTCTGAAATACCGGAACACAGACACACACACACACACACACGGACACACATGGCGGGGACACATTGAATTAAAACATTCAATGCCAATCATGCTTTGAATGTTTGTTAGAACGCGTGTTACGGTGATGATACTATGCTGCTATTTTGCAAAAAAAATAAAAAATAAATAAAAAATAAAAACTAGGACACTGGATTGCATGTGATTTCATTTTTTGCCCTTGTAACATGCACATCAAACACCCTACACCCGTCCCTCCTCCTTCCTTCCTTCCTTCCTTCCTTCCTCCCTCCCTCCGTGGACACAGAAGTCAGTCATTGCTTTCGAGGTCACTGCAAAGTGAAAGACCGCTTATTCTCAAACTCTTTTTCCCGTTCCTTTCAAATAACCCTCCTATTGCTCTTGAAGCATCTCGATCAGCTTATCGCAATAATGAACAGAAATGTTACCTTCAATGGCCCTGAGGCACTTTAGCTTTTTCTGAATTATATTTACGCTAAGCTAATTTGCTGGATCAACGTGATTATAGCAGCACAGGACTGTAGTGGCCTGGGTTGACCCCAACACATGGCCGCTTGCCTGCCTCTCTGATTTAATCCTTACCTACCTGTCTGTCTGCCTCTTTATCGTCCTGTCTGCCTGTGAGTCTGTCTGTCTGTCTGTATGCCTCCTTGTCATCCTGTCTGTCTGCGAATCTGTCTGTCTGTCTGTATGCCTCCTTGTCGTCCTGTCTGTCTGTCTGTCTGTCTGTCTGTCTGTATGCCTCCTTGTCGTCCTGTCTGTCTGTCTGTCTGTCTGTCTGTATGCCTCCTTGTCGTCCTGTCTGTCTGTCTGTCTGTCTGTATGCCTCCTTGTCGTCCTGTCTGTCTGTCTGTCTGTCTGTATGCCTCTGTCTATCTGCCTGTCTGCCTTATAAGTGTAACCTCCTCTGATCAGGAACATGCTTTCTGGTTGCTCAGTATAA